>JARBEQ010060965.1:5748-19723 GCA_030265355.1 Tritonia tetraquetra | reverse complement strand
TTTGTTTTTTTTTTTTTTGGTTTTTTATTTTAAAATCTTTTTTTTCTGGTCCCCCCCCCCCCCCCCCTTTCTCCCTCTCTGTTCTCTCTCTCTCTTTGAAACTCTTTCTCTCTGTCTTTCTCCCTCCCTCTCTCTCTTTGAAACTCTTTCTCTCTCTCTTTCTCCCTACCTCTCTCTCTTTCTCCCTCCCTCTCTCTCTCTTTCTCTCTCTCTTCACTGTTTGTTGTGTCAACTTTTCAGGCTCCTTTCCGTCTTATCCTGTATTCCTCATTCTTTTCTAGTTACTTCCTCTTTTTTCCTTGTTTGTTTGCTCGAACCCATTAATACAGCAGATCAGTGTTGGGGCCAGCCCTATGTTCAATCAAAATACATACCATAGATGCAAGCACCCCGACTACCAAACGTGACTTAACACACAGCCGGAAATGCTTTGGATCAGAGAGTTTTAGACAAGCAGGTGATCAGTCCACTGTGTCCATAACTCTTTACTGGCACCATGACCAATACACTGATCAGTATTAATCAAAGACAGGCCAATAAACAAATTACTGTAGCCCTCATGGGTACTGCCTCAGATTGCTATAAATTAAATAGGGGCTGCTGGAAGTTATTAATTAATGAATAAAAGAGGAAGGAAATGTGTAAACTTCCAACTGGGACAAAGCACAGGGATGTAGAATGTTTCGGGCAACAACACCCTTCCTCAGCTAACAGACAACAAACAGAGCATATAATAACACGAAAATGGGTAGAGAAATCTCAAACAATTCGATAAAAATTAGGAGGTTCTACCACTCTTTGCCTATGTGTCTATTTCGATCTCTTCATTGGGCAAGAAACTTTACTCCGTCTGCCTCACTCGACCCAGGTGTTGAAATAGGTACCAATTCTCAAATGGGTTTGGAAAAGTAACTGTGATAGACCAGTATCCTGTCCAGAAAGTGAAAAATTGTCACGTGTCCACTTCACGCTACTGAAACCGGGTTAAGCTCCTGCCTCATGAGCCTAAAAATAAAGGGCATACAGTACGATACGCTAACCCAGCTAAATGGGGGCTAGTTAGCTCAGTTGATCAGAACTTAAGACTGCAGAAAAAATTAATCTCTCCTTGACTAGCAGAGATAATGTCATGAGCTCCATAATCTTTGCCAACATTTACTAAATTTAAGTAAAAGCCCAGTGGTGCAGAGGTACGGTTCTCGCCTCTGAAGCAAAAGGTGCTGGGTTCAAATCTCAGCAGTGACACTGCCGGGTATTTTTCTCCTCTAAACTCGGTGAAAACCTATTAGCCACTCCCCTGATCCTATTCAAGTAGGAAGGATCAAGAACCTATCAGAGACTGACGGTAAACTTGGAGGTCCCGTGTGCACGTTGCACACGTTAAAGAACCTGTGGCAGTGTAAAATGGATAAAAGTAGGCCGCAAGGCCGCGCTCCGGGCAAAATTAATTCCTACCACAAAGGTCACAGTGGGTTGATCACCTGCTTGGCTTAATACCTTGATCCAGAGAAATCCAGCCTCATGGTGCTGGCCCTACACTGTAATGGTGAAAGGGAACTGGATAAGAAAGAACGAAAGAACGAAAAAAAGAGAACAATTCACCTGAATAGCAAGTAATAATATGGATATTGTATTCACAATTCGAAAAAATGACCTAAATCCCACTTAAAATCGAAATTTTTACTGAGAGTCAGTGTGTGGTCAAAGGGCAATGACTCATGAAATACTATCCGTTTGTAGAATTAGCAGGGTTGCTTATCTTGGTCAAAGGGCAATAACTCATGAAATACTATCTCTTTGTAGAATTAGCAGGGTTGCTTGCCTTGGTCAAAGGGCAATAACTCAAGTAATTCTATCCCTTTTGTAGAATTAGTAGGGTTGTTTATCTTTAGCCAAACGACCCCTCCCCCTCCCCCCCCACCCCAGTCGTCGTTGGCATGTTAAGGGTTAATCACCACGAGTGTATCACTCTTTTCCATGACTCAAAGGCAAGTAAGTCTTTTGATCTGGGTAAAGCATTCATAAACTCATGAATCATTCTTAGGCCCTAAACCAAGTGGCATCACATCTCCCTCACATTCTCATCACTCTCTCAGTGAAGACACAGAAAGTATATATATCATAAAAACTCAAGAGAAAAGGAAACGGATACACAATGTGCGCATGAAAGTGTTGTATAAACTTTCTGGGTCTTCACTGAGAGAGCAGTGAGAATGTGAGGGAGATGTGATGCCACTCCGCTCAGAACCTTATACTTATAGCGGAAGAGGAAGAGGGGAAAATGTTCGTGGATGCATCAGCGTGTAGGGCCTTGGATGAATGGCCAGTCACAAAGTTCTGAAGTTGTCAGTGTCTCACCCTTTTCGACACAGAAAAGTCATAATCAAAGGGCAGCCACAGAAAGAACATTATAATTATTGCCTGAAATGGAACAATGGAGAGCAACTAATGAACAAAAATTGCTTTAAAAAGAGTTACAGTTCATTGTTGGTATATTTCCCAGAGTTGGCAATAAGCATTGTCTGTAGCTGCCCTAAGGCGATTCATGAGAACTTGAAGATTCCACATGAATCTCTTGGGCAGAGCCACAAAAACTCTGAAAGGTCCAGAAAAGAAATCCTGCAAAAAAGCAGGATTTGAGCTGTGGACCTCAGCATCCTAACTTTCATTTACACTACGGTCCTTACTTTGCTTTTTGAAGATTAGCCCATGGGTGAGGCATAGCAGTCGACTGTGAACCAGTAAGTTGGGAATTAAACAGGATAAACCAAGTTGTGCCATGCATGGTCTTTTGCCGGAAATGGTAACAATGAAAATCGAGCCAGAGTTTAGAATGGACTGATGTAAACAGTTGCTTTATTTCAATGGTTACCATTTCTGACAAGACATCATGACACGGCTTGGCTTATCCTGATTAATTTGGGCCTGACGATGTCAGTAGAGATTCTGTTAAAACAGTGACTTAACTTTTGATCTCAACACTCGAGTTATAATAAAGTTGTTAGTTTCAATACATTAATTGAGGTCAATTGGTAAGAAGAGCATCTGGTTCTGTATCTGGCTAAGCGGTGTTGTCGATCGCTGGTGTGGGTTCGATTCCGACTGTCGACACACCACTTTTCTTCTATGGCTTTTTTTCTGGCACTTTCACATTTTCATCCTTACTTGATACTATGTATCATTATCAGTGCCGGGTCTCCATCTCAAAGGTGGTCTGATAGGACTTGAAGCTTTCATGTGAATCACCAGGGTAGACTTAAAAATTGAATGGCCCAGAGAAAAAAAAAATCCTACACAAGCACAGGCAGGACTCGAACCCATATATCTGAATCCACAGGCAAATTACTTTACTCAGTCATATATACCCTCTCAGTCTCAACGCTACCAGTATATCATTCAGATTTAATTATAAAAACACGGGTGCTAGTTATCTGGCTTAAACAAGATTTTCGTTTTTTTAATACCTTGGCAATTTTTCATCTTTGGCTTTAAAAAAAAAGAACCTGAGTTATGTTTGTGACCCTTCAGGCTTTTTGTCTTTGCTGAAATTGAGCTTTAGGTTTTTTGTGTATATAAATAAATAAATAAATAAATAAAGACATAGTCATTACATTAAAAATGTTTAATCCCTGTAAGTAATAATAACAGAACAATGTAGTTTACAAAACCTCTCTCAATGATGAGGGGAAACGGAACAAACAAAAAAATGTATCACTTAATAAACATGTTATAGTCAATTATAGTAATAATAATAGTCATAAAATAAAACAACAGTGTAAATGAGTAGTAACGGTAGTAGGAATAATAATTCTAATAATAATAATAATAACAATAAAAAAACTCAACAAAAAACAAAACAATTAATTACTAGGAAAAAAAATAAAAAAATAAAATTGAGACATGATGAGACGCATGTGGCATGACACCTTTCTCAATTCTACAACATTCAATTCAAGGTTAACCTAGCTCTAAACATTGTCCTAACTAAAACTAACAACACTACTGAAAAAAGAAAAAGAAGTATTTATCACACTTTTCTTCATCCATCACGCAATTTTCTCCAGCAATATTACAGCATAGCAGAAACAAATTCCAAAAATTAAAGGACCAAGCAAAAAAAAAAAGCCCAAAAACCTAAATACCTCCTCTACTCTTTAACTTCAAAGGAAAACGAAAAAAACGAAAAAATGTAAAGAGAAAACCCAACCCCATAAAAATATCCCTTGATAAAAGTGATAGTGACAGGCATATATTATCATATTCTAATTGATATCAATGTCAAATAAAATCTCCATCTGTCAAAATGTAGCAAATTTAATATTCTGTAGCAAAGTAACAGTCTGAGCTACATTCAAAATATTGATATGGAAACAATACAATTATTTTTATTCTCTTTTACCAGCCATGGCGGTTGCTATTTTTACTATGCAAGTACAAGGGGGAAAAAAAATCATCCTTAGACCATTCAAAGCTGATAATACAGTCGATTCTGGTTTATTGCAACTCGATTAATCGCAATTGCTGCTTAAACAAAACTTTCCCCAAGGAACAGGCTCAATCAATTCTATATAAAAGACACTGGTCAAACGTAACTTCAGATAATCGCAAGTTTTGCCATCGCGTTGAGATTAACCAGAGTTGACTGTACATGTTAACAAAAGCATCTCTCAAAGATTTGCTAGAAGGACAAAGGGTAGGACGCACATGTATCGACACGGTTCTAATTGGAGCACCCGTTCCAGTCAAGATGACATTCGGATACTCAATATTCTATTCAAATATTGTATAAACTTGATATGAATGTGTACTATCAAAGTGGATGGACAGAACTTGGAATCTCCAGGGCAGAGCCATGTCCTTGAACAGTGTTTTTACTATGACCAAACAAGTGGATCAAACATGGATCAGTGTGTCAAACTTGGGTTAGTGACGAGTCTAGCACATCTTAGCCTACATGATCAATGGTGACACATTCCTATTGGAATAATTGTTGTTTTCTACACTAAGGCTTTGGTTTGAGAACAGCGATGCAAATAACATCAAAGTTACATATATAAATATTGGCCCTTCATAAAACTAAAAAAAACAAAGAAAAAAATAAATATCCCTTAACACATGATGAAAAGGTAACTATCCTAAAAATTACCAGCACTTTCGATGAACATTTTGAAAACCAAATATAAATAATAAATAATTGATGGATGTTGTCAACATATATTTGGTAGCTGCAGTCGTGTTATATGCCATTTCTACAGCTGCGGTCGTGTTCTATGCCATTTCTACTAAGAGCTGTTAAACAATAAGTCGAATCACAGATGTACGACTTGAAAAATCTTTAAAATTTCAATTCTGTCAAACAAGATGATCTGAACAAAAAACCCAACAACTAACAATGAGAAAAATAACAAATACAAATTCCATTTTGTAATTCAATATCTCACATAATTTGAAACCATTCTCAATAAAAATGATATAAATGATATGCTACTTGGTAATAGTAATAACATCAAGGTTCAATTTAAATAATTACTCAAAGTAAATATACAGTAAGATTTCATTCATTAAACATTCATTTCAATATCTTGATACCAAATAAAATAGCATTAGTTTACAGTTTAAAAATCATATAATGCAACTATTGTAAATCACATAAATTTTCATCATCGAGTTGAAAGAAAGCTGAGTGAAATATATCAATAACTAATAATATCCCATTGAAAGAAATAATGTAAAACAGTTTGAATTTTGAATATCGAGGCAGCATCACAGCAACTTATGACCATTTACTGACGAAATGAGGTTACAAAATATAATATATATGTACATTCAAAAAGAGAATAGACCAAATCTCAAATATGTTCATAAAAAAGAAAAATAACTATTTTACAATTACTGAATTTCCATAGCAGTTATATCATAACATATAAAAGTGTTGAGAACATGGTGAGGATTCATAAGTGAGGTGTCAAGTGTAAAGGCAAGGAAACTGTGACAACGTCACATATTTGAAGAAATCTGACGTCAAAAATTACATTATTGTGATTCTAACTATATATCTCCTTCTGTAAATTGTGGTCCTCTTATCAGAAAGCATACACAAAGACACAACGACACAGTCAGCGGAAGAGACAGACAGTCTCTGAGAAAGAGATGTAGAGATAAATTAAGAGAGGTATCAAAAACCTCTTTTTAATCTGCTACCACCTACTCACATATATACAAGATTTTGTTTTTCTTTAAATCAATGACTTCCTCCTCTTTTCTAATGGAATGGAATTTATTGCCTCAATAAAAACCAAAACAACCCTAGAGCAAATGCAAGCTCTTGTTTTACTGAAACTGAATATATTGTTGTCAGTATCGGGTTGAGAAGTGTCATTCTCTGCACCAGTCTTCCGTTTAAATCTTGTGATACTAAATGTAAAGACACAAGGCTTCTTTAAATAACCATTTAAGAAACGTTCAGAGCAAAAATAATATATTTACACCAATAGCATGTCTCTAGAATACATAAAACCCCCCCCAAAAACCCAGCAAAACCCTAACATCTGGTGGAAAACAAATAATAATAATAATAACAAAAAAAATATTTAAAAATAAGGGACAGAACTAAATCCTACTCCATATAAAACAAAATTTATAGTCTTTATCTATTTACATAACTTAAAATGTTAACAGCCAGGGACGTTAATATCAGATTAATTTTTCTTCTTCTCCTAAAAACAGTACAACATACATTTGTGGACATATTTCTTTCATTCAGAATTTTTCAGAATGCTCCAGAGTAAGAAGTAACTTGGGGTTTCATAATTCATGTAAGTCTCTTAGACTAAAAGGCAATTTTGTGCCATGAACAAACAGCCTTTTTTTTCCCTTCAAAAAACATTTCCCAACATTCAAAAGGACGAAAGTTTCTTAAAAAATTGAATAGACATATATCTTACATTGTTGTAACAGTAAAGATAATGACTAAATAAGACAAATTAATTTCATTAACTTGTAAGAAATTCTGAAATCAGAAGAAAAAATCAAAATCAAAATCAGCAACGTCCCTTATCAACCAATCAAAGAATACAAACATACATTTGTAGAATCACTAGACAAATTTCAGGGCCAAGGCAGCCCTCAGTTCTACATAATAAAATGATATGTACAGGCATAACGGAGTCTGATCCCACAGTAAAAAAACCCAACAAAGTGTTTTTCAGAAATATCTTTAAAACCATCTCTTTGTGGTTTTGTTTCGGTCAAATCTTTTTACATTGCCTCATTACTTTCATTTGTCTTGTTAAAAAACATTGAAGTTTTCAGCAATACTTAAAGATAGTGGTCTGCGAGGGGTTTAGCAATAAGGTCAAACAGAACGGCATCTGGGAGTTGACGACTAGAGTGTCAGAAGTTAAGATATCAAACACTAGTTCAAGAGGGATTTCTTCTCTTTTAAAGACTTAAAATTGTTGATCCTCTGAGGAATTTTTTGCACCAGCCACTATCCTAAGTTAATGATAATAATAATAGAAAAAATCCTAACTGTGAAATCAATATCATATTAATTATACTAAAGACAAAGTGGAATGTATACAAGTAATTTATTGAAGAATGTTATACCAAACACTTAATTCCTTTCTTTCTGTTCCATGAACGACTATTCGCATTATTCTCATTCATTCAGTAGTGCTGTCATAATCTGTTTAAACAACCATAACGACCAGATAGTAACAAAAGGTTATCAATCTTATACCCCAAATTATCTAATATTAATTATTCCTTATATTGCTGTGTCACGTTTTATGCCCTCGTAACTTCATCTCAACGGTGGTCCCACAAAACTTGAAGATTCCATATATATATATATATATCATGAATCTCTAGGGTCGACCTTCAAAAATCTAAAAGAAAGAAAACAAATCCTCGACAGAATTCCACTTTTAAATATTCAAACGCTCCACTGCCTCTCCTTAGTGACCCACCTTGTAATGGTGGGGAGACTTGGGTGGTCTAATGATTTTGAGGGCTATACCAAACAGGTACAACCATATAAGGAAGGCCTCAAATGAAGATCCAGACAGGACCTGGTAAGGGGCCCTGAGGTGGCAACATCACCACTTATCTAGGGAACAGTGGGGTTATCTCCTACTTGCCCGAATCATATGGATTCAAAATAATAGGCGTGTCCCCACCTTACACTGAAAGGTACTAAAGGTTATTGATAAAGAAAGAAGAACACTCCACCTCAGACAACCCCCAAATATACTTTCTGTTAGTTATGCCTTGAAAGATATTTCTGAAAAACACATCATACATTTTTGTTTGTTTGTGGTACAGACGCTAGAACGAACGAGCATTAATGGTCTCCTGGATATGGTAGTATTATTTACACGACATGTCCAAGGGAGATGAACACAGTTATCACAAGGATGTAACCAATCAAATAACAGGGAAGCAAAATTCTCAAAATTATGTATAATACAAAACAACAACAAAAAGAAATGAATCAAATAAACAGAACTTCATTTCTTTTCCCCACCGATTAGCCTATAGCCCTTATACTATGCAATAATTAGACCACTACAGTCCCTCATAGCCAGCAGCCTAAACAATTATACGATTTTATTTCTTTACATTATCTGAAAAAAACCCAAACAATAATATTTTTCTCATTGGCAAATGAAGCACTTGGTTATCAGTACAATCAATTTCAATATTTCATTTTCATTATTTCTTGTATGTAAGGTTGTGTTAGCAAATGTATCGACAAATATATTCCTGTCTGTATGCTTGTATGGGTGATTGCATTGATATTGTGAGTTATTACGCCGTGTAATATGATATATGGAAGAGTACCTGTTCCAATTACTGAAACTTGTAATTTGTTTTTATCTATCAGCAAGTTGAGAAAAGGTAAACGTCACAACACAAAACGGGAGGATATTGTATCCATGAAGCTCAGCTCTAAAACACTGACAATAAAAGTGTGCTTACTCCCCTCTGAAACTTAAGTTAATTCACAACACAATGAAATCTGAGGGCACGAGTCGTGTCAATCATTCAAACTACACATTCAAACGCAGTAATATCATCATAATACCATTCACGCACCACACACACGCATAACATACAATAAATTGTACATTGATTTGCCATCACACTTCTTAGAAAAGACATCTCATCTGTCAGTCAGCTTTCTTTTTCAACTATCACAATAATGAGTTTTAGTGTAGATATCATATTGGGTGAAATGATTTTCTGGGATTATACCTAGAAAAAAAGAACAAAAATCAAAATGATCTTTCACAGTTATAATTAGGGGCGAAAAAATGTACGTCTTTGCTTCTGTTTGTTTATAAGCAAAAAAATGATAGATAACAGGAAATATTTAATATTTCGGTAAAAATATCCTTTCAAAGCTTGCCTATCACTCATGGGCCACCCTTCAAACACAAATATCTCGGTAATGAACTTCCTTCAGTCATTCTTCACAGTTAAGCTACTAAAATACAGAAGAAAATTCATAAGTGGAGACTCATTCGAAAACATTTGAAGGAAAGGCTGGGCGATAGGATTAAGGTTGAATTCTAAAACTGTATATGTTTGACAAAAAATTATTCTAAGTAAAATACTGCTGACCTTTCACATCAGCTTTATAAATCACAAGATCAAATCCTATGCATTTTTCAGAAACTATAAGTTATGCATCCAATCCACTTCTGAAAACGACCTTTTTGAATTTGTTATCATCCCCAAAATTAAAAAAGAGTTTATCAAACTGGAACTAACCAATGATCTTTCTCTGTCTAAAGCGCCCTTGAACACCTTAAAACCAACCAAGCAAAAATAAATAAAACAATAAAGCTCATGGTTGAAGAGAATTCTAGTTGATTTCCTAAACTCTGCCACAGATCAGCTGACCATCTCTTCCTCCAGCATGGCGTCCAATTCATCCGTCAAATCTTGCAGCATGTTGTCAATGTCACACAGTACGTTCCCCGTCTCTCCCTCTCGTTTCCTGAAATGACAAGTCAAAAATGGAAACTGTTCAGAAACGATCAGAGACTTACATTCGTTTGTTTAGCAAAATAGAGAAAAAGTGACAATACGTACTACAGTTTGGTACTTTAAACTTGCAAAAGCCAACTTTTCATCTCAGATGAACAACCATTCTAAAAGCTCTCAAATAAATCTTAAAAAAAACCCCAAACCAATAAAAACCCACCAAAATCAATAATAGACCCAAACTAAAAAGGAAACAATTTATGACAAAAAAAAGTAAATGCGGCAGATAGAACGGAAAGTTTTTGTTTTCATAAATCATAATCAAACATAGACCCAAGAGAGAAATGAGATGAAAAAGTAAAAAAAACAAACAACATTTCTGTAATACTGTATTGTCACGAAAAAATCATCTTATGTAGAATTACGTACATAATACAGATTTTTTAAAAAAAGCAAAAATTAATTCACTTCAACACAGATCTAAAACAACTGATAAGAAACAAAATAACCTGAAAACAGAGGATGGTGATAAACAGAATATATGGCTAATTCAGCAAAACAACAATTTCTTGTGAATTTTCATCCGCAAATAAAAGCAAAAAATAAAAGTCAACATAAATAAATCGAAACAAAAATAATTGAGTTTTACTAAGCTAAAAATGTGATAAAAGCTATTACAAAACTTGTGGCGACACAATGTATCAACGAAAGTGAAGGTGGAAAAAACCCCGAACCTCACCCTGCCACCCAAAAAAACAAAAAACAAAAAAGTTTAAAAAAATGAACAAATGTTGCAAGCTTTAAAAAATGTCTAAATTGCACTTAAACTTAAATAATCCTTGTTGCTTTTTTGCTAATTACAATTGCAAGTCAATTTTTTTTCTCAAAATCCTGCATGCCATCGATTTTACCAATATGCTTGTTACCAAAAAGTGGCAATAGTAGGAGTCAAGTCCCTTTGAAAGTTGTGAACGAGTTCTATCCCTCTGGCTGTTACAGGGCTTTAAAAACCCCCACAACAACCCAAAAACTATTCAATAGACTATGCATACTTTCAACAGCCAATGGTATATTGAGGACCACACTTCACAAAAGCTGTTTGAATATATTGATATTATAATCTTCACTCTTTAAACAAAAATAATTTTTGTAACATATTATCTTAGAAATTTTAATACAAAATGATGATTTAAACAGAAAAAAATTACGATCGAACTTTGCTCCTTCAACACAAACAGAAGACAGTTTTCTAATTAAGTTGGCAGAGAAGCATGTATGGTGAAAATACAAATAACAAGACAGTGTGTTGAGTGTCCACAAATATGACATGGGAGATAAAAAGCAATTGCCAGTCAGCTAATACAAGCAAATGAGATTATAATGAAAAAATCATTTCAAAAGGAGCAATGTTTTCAGATTTCAATTCACTGTGAGCAACTAAAACATGGTGTAACGAGGCATATTTCATTTCATTACAAGCTTTTATGCATGTGGGAATGATACCCAGCTTTCCCCATTTCCAAGCCTTGGTAGCTGTGGTCCTTACACCATGATGAACGCACCATTTATTGTGATGCATTGCAGGATCGATGATGAACGCAAGATTGAAGGCCGTGGAGTGAAAAATCCTAACCGTGGCTATATAATCAAAAGAAACAATGCGTTTTCTATCAATTCAACGACAGAATGCATAAAATGGTCTATATGTTCTGAGCAACTTCTACAAGATTTGCAAAATATACACAAAAATTGATGACTGTGCGTGTCATTCTCCCCCAAAAAAGGCTTGTGTTATTTTTAGAATTCTATAATAGATTAAGTACCCTCAGTGAGATCGTTAACAGCGGGGGTAGATCCCAGAAATGAATACGTTTAATGTGATATCTTATACACCGATTGTAAAAAATGGTATCCTGTCAGTAAAGAAAATTTTTGCTAGATCTTTATATCAATGAACAAATGTGTTTTACATTAACGTAGATAACCACTATATTTAGATCAGACAGGGCAACGTTAAAACACTCAGGATTTATTTAAAAAAAAAAAAAATACAATGTATTCTCTCTGTCTCTCTCTATTTCCCTTTTTTATTTCTAGCTCCATTTTTAACCGTATTACTATTACACAATAGCTTTAGAAAGATATATTAAATCTGACTTGTTCATAATAGCATCAATGATTGTTTGATGTTCAGTTTTGATGAACAAATAAGTGTAAATTTTTTTTATCTATATGAACTAAGTTTGAATGCTGAATAATACTAAAAGTTGTTTTAATAAGTTTTTTATTAATATTTTAGGGCTAGATGTACTATCAACAATATTGACATAATTAACGAGACGCAGCCCCACTTAAAAAAAGCCTTTTTTACGGCTTAGTTTGCCGGTTTTTATCTAACATATTTTCTAGTAGCCTAAATACTCTATTACAAGATGAAAGTTTCTCAGTTGCTGCCAATCAGAAGGAACATACCTTCCAAACCGAAGCAAAGAGTCACTTGTGACAATGAAGTTGATATATTCAAATAAATTGTGACATTGAAATTAGTACATTAAAAAAAAACTTCTATATAAGTATAGCCTGCATGTACATATCTTGAGAGAAAGAGTGTGGGAGAGACTGTAAGAGAGAGTGTGAAAAAAAAGAGAGAGAGAGAGAGAGAGAGAGAGAGAGAGAGAGAGAGTAAGATGAAGAGATAATGACTAAGAGAGAGAGAAAGAGAGAGAGAGAGAGAGAGAAAGAGAGAGAGATACAAGCAGAGAGCAATACCAAAGATGACAAATACATATTTCACTATATAATGAGTGAGGACAAAATAAGAGATGTCCCCTTGAATTGATATATTTTTTTTCACTTAAAGGTGCTGAGTTCTACACACAAAAATTTTGTAAATTTCCGATTTCGACAGAAGGCAACATACAAAGGAAACATCACTCTCTTGCTGACCTCGGTAAGAATTCTTGGGTCGAGTATCTTATTATTGACAATCATTAGTAATACTACTAATTCCCAACATAATAAATAATACATACCCCTCAGCAGCGGCAGAAGGCTTTGATGGTGGTGGTGGTTGCGATGTTGTAGCTGTTGTTTCTGGTGTTGCAGTGTGGAACTGAAGTGGTTGTGGTGGTGCAGATGGTTGTGACTGTGTAGGGTTCTGTTGTGGGCTGGGTCGGACCGGCTTAGGACTCAGCATGGGCTTTTTATTTGGCACAGGGGGTCGTATTGCGCCTGGAAAAAAACACCAGTCGTCTTAAATGATGATGATGATGATGATGGCATTGATGATGATATGGGTAGAGAAGTTGAAAGAAGTGAAAGAGTAAATGGTGATAAGAATAACAATAATCAAACTAAATCTTTGATATCTCATTAATATTCTTACTGCAGTGCCATGCTAACATAACATCAACGGAAATGAACTCTCAACTGAAAGTGAAAGTCAACACAGTTGTCCCTTTCAAATTGGCAAACTAGCAAATAAACATTTTTTCATGTTATCATTCACATTGTTTAAGGACTTAACTAACCCCAATACTCACTCCCAGTGTACCCTATCTTCTATGGCTATTTTCCAGCATTTTTCTGGCACATTTTCCGTCCTGGCTTCATTGCATTACAAGTGCCTGCTCCCCTTTAATTCCGTATACCCTCAGAAATCCCCCCCCCCCCCCTCCAAAAAAAATAAATTAATACATGTTCGACTACATTTGAATTAAAACAAAAATAAAAAAAACCCCCCTAAAACCCAACTATACTCTTTTAACTTAATTCTTCAAATCACTCATGAAAAATGTTCACGGTAACAGTGTTTGAGGATAGATTTTTGTTCTTATCAAAGTATAAAATGATCAGTTTTAGACCCCATTTCAAACCATGAAGATCAATGCCAAGACCTCTTGTATATAGTTCATCTCTGATAGCACTTGAATCCACACAGTCCTTTTAATTCTTTGACTGGGAAGAGTGCATTACAACTGCA
>JARBEQ010060856.1:0-11551 GCA_030265355.1 Tritonia tetraquetra | reverse complement strand
ATGTTTTTTATTTCATCCAAACTGGACGATATTGAAAGATATCAAAGTATTTGTGTAATAGGGGTGTAAAACATACATATGTTTTTTATTTCATCCAAACTGGACGATATTGAAAGATATCAAAGTATTTGTGTAATAGGGGTGTAAAACATACAACAGAGAACATGAGCTTTAAAGAGGAGTGAAAAATGACTTTTATGACTTTATTTCTAGAAATTACATACCGCAAGACTCTAATCAGGTTTTTTGTCCAAATTAGATGTTTGAAACCAAAGCTATCAAAGAATTTGTGTCATAAAGGTGTAAAACACACAATGAAGAAAATAATATTTGAAGAGGAGTTTTTAAAAAAAAAAGTTTTTACTTTATGGCCTAGTTTCTCAAAATTACAAATCACAACTTTAGCCTGCGCTCTCACATAAATGCTATAAAAGGGCTCTCTTTACTCAACTTTGACCATGCCACCTTGCCTGAATGAAAAATGTTAAGTTTCATCACATATGAGATCGATGTAATTGACCATACAAACCTCTATGGCATACTTCAAACAATAATTCGTGTTTGTTCAATGAATGAAACAGTTACCTCCACTTTCCCTGACCCGTCGTCAAACATCTGTGTCTCGGCTGCCAGAGATCTGTTGTTGTGTAGCGTGGCCGCGTCAAACTTGGTCTGGACTGTTTTGGCTGGGGACAGACGTACAAACAAAGGAAAATAGATGATGAGCTTCAAATATACAGCACAAAACTTTTAAACCAAAAGGTGAGGGTTTGGGTTTAACTTATTTTCCAGTTAACCGCTAATCCACAAAGAGGAAAAAAAACAAATTGGTGATTTTAATTTCAATCGGTTCATTGCTATTTTCTATTTAGCTGTTGTCCACTGTAAAAAATACTTTTTATTAATTATTAATGAACGTTTTCCTCGAGTGTCTATTCAGTTATTGTCAACACCGTAATTGTCCACACCTGCCACCCTAAAAAATGTAGTTCTTAGATTCAGGCCTCTTTCTACACCTTCTGTTTATTTATAGTCCAAAGCGAAAAGGACTTTAATCTTCACAGCCGTAAAAAAAAACAAAAACCTTTAACTCTTAGACCTTGCTGGGATTTGAACCATGGGCCACCAGGTTTGTGGGCAAGTGGACTACCAGTGAGCGGGGTGAGCACCAGCAGAATAATTCCAAAAAATATGATTTGCTAACTTGGCGATGAAACTACTTCATAAGGAGGGAGTAATCATTAGACTTTAATTTTCCGTTTGAATTTTGAAAATCGGTTCGGGAGTTCTTGAGTAATTTTAAGATGATCAAATTTATTAAATGAAGTAAGTGACGCGTTGTAATCAAAAGCACACTCCGGTTTTGTACTAAAAATAAGTCATTTCGTTGTGTTTTCCAGTCTTCATTTTCTTAAATATGAACCAATTTGCATGAAACTGCGCACGTTCACTAACGTTACTAATACCTGTTCTATGGAAATATGAATTTAACAAACCAAAACAAATTTTTACCTCTTTTTTGGTAAAATTGAGCTAATCTAGACAAACATGTATTGTTGGTACGACAATTTCCATAGAACACACTAATTTCATGCCAGGTTTTCTGTATGTTGAGAAATTTCCAAAGCTCATATCATGACATTGATTCCTAAGTGTGGCCCTCTTTTAGCGAGCTGATTATGCAATGTCATCCTATTTTACCCCTAAATTATTAATCAAAAATATTTTTTACTCAAACTTAATACTTTTCTATGTAAAACATTCCCTTCTTACGGTTTCGTGAAAATTTCAAGATTCTATCTCCAAAAATGTAACGACTTTTAAACTTTTTCAAACAAATACTCCTCACCAATGCGACTCCTGGTGTAGACTTTTCCAGGAGGAGCTGCTTGTGACCAGTCATTGAACAAACACTTGAAGTCTGCGGGTTCGGCTCCTTCCACCACTCTCGTCACCTTGGTATCGGATGGGTAGCCTTTCTTCTTGAGGAAACCCTGGGGGAAAAAAAGGGGGGGGGGGGGGGGGGGGGGTGGAAAAAAAATCAATTAGTCCTGGGGCTGAGGTCATATTTCATTTGTCTCACTGTTCTTCCTTCTACTTCTACAGGTCTATCCATACCAAAGATCATCTACAACAAGATATTCAACTCGGCGTATTTCACTATATACTGAGTATGGAAATATAAAGAGTAGTCTCCCTTGCCCCTTGTGTGCTAGTTGTGCCTAAGACGTGCACCGGATAGAACGCATTTTATGATTTTGGTGTGACATTTCTTTAGTTCACATTATTCTATTTTATTGTATCGAGTAATGAAAGATAATTCTGGGAACACACGATAATAAAGGGACATCACTCTCATTCGTCATCAGTAAAAGTCACTGAGTTGAATACCTTATTATAGATCATCTTTGCCCATACTATTGTGTGGGATTGGCTTTACATTTAAAAAGTCACAGTGGGCTGATCACCTGCTTGATCTGCCTCATAGAGTGGGCCCTACGCTGTAATAGTAACAGGGAACTGGATAAGAAAGAAAGAAAGAAAGAAAGAAGGCTATATGTGTTCCTGTTCTCGTTCCTTTCCACCCTCAGCCATAAACTACTCTAATCCTACTACTATTTTCATTCTTCATTTATACCGTCCTGTAGCCATCTCAGGGGCTTAGAAAGGCACAATACCTTTTATAAAAATTGCCACAGAGCAGAGCCATCAAAACTCAAGAGAAAATCACCCAGGCTTTGAACCCAGGACCTTCTACACATGACGGAAATGGGTTAGCACTATGCTATGCCACCCTCAACGTTTATCATGTTAAAATGATTGTATAGTGAGTGTACTGACCACAGCATTTCTCATGGCTTCCTTCTTCTCCTTGGGCGAGGCCTTCCGTCCAATCCACACCCAGGCACCGGCAGGGTTGTTGTCTATGATGAACGAGTCCTGGACAAACGATGAATACACAAATTAACGGTCAACAGGTTTGCATCATTGAAACATGTAACATGACAAACAAGAACAGCAAAAAGTATCTATATATTCAAATCAATATATTTTTAAAATCTTAACCATTTGCCATCTTGAAAAAAAATGTCATATACCCACCAATTCGAAACTGAATCCTCACTGTGAATAAATGACAAGGCTAAAAACTACATTTCAGGTCTTTCTTTGTTATAGTAGCAAAGAAAGACTCAACTTTTTTCTGGTCTTTTCCTGAGAAACAAAACGATACTTTTTTAACACTTCTTTTCCTACTAAAAATAAATTCAGTAAATTTTTCAATCGAACCATATAAAATGTTACATAAAAAGCTTGCATCTTTGCCCAACACAAAAATTGCCGAGCTTCCAACACGTTACTCAAATGGTGAATATAACAATAACATCCTCCTTTCCCAAAGGCTGTAAGCAATCTGGGCCAAAATATAGACTCATTTAATTTTCGTATCACATGACAGTCCTGGACCCCTATTGGCTTCCAGAATGTAAACAAAACCAAGAGTATGGCGTGGTAATGTCTGCCAAAAGCCGAAAAAAAAGCACATCTTTTCAATGTGTACCTAAAAATAATGTCGTTTTGGATCCAAATTGTAAACATACACACAAAAAAAGATGACGTGGTGTAAATGGAGTCCATATTCCAATTTGTGATTATTTAAAACATATTCTAGTTTGGTATGATTTAGACATATATCAATTTACAAAAGTTGATCTTCAAAACATCCGGATCAAATATATTAAAATCTTTTCCCATCAGATGAAATAAATGACAATCAATCTTGCTAGCGAGTCGTTCACAATCCAGCAATTCTCATACTGTACATAGAGAACAAGGAATTCTTTGTCAATTATATTTTCAAAATTGTGAGAATATTTTCCAGATGACTTCTTTTATATCATCAAACCTTTCTTAATGTTTTATATCAACTAATAAAAAGCCACAAGACATTAATGTTTCCAAATTAGCTGATTATAATAACAACACAGAGATAGAAGCCTCAAATCCATGACACTACAGCCATGCGCCGTCATTCATAGCATAACTAAGCACTGCCTTTAATGGGCCTAAAATCCCTCCCCGACATACAATGAAAGTGAAATGCAATGCAGTTCGTCACTGCATTTCGCTATCCGCGTATGGAGCATTCGGCTAGTTTCGAGAAAATCTAGAAAAACCATCAGCGAGTTTCAAGAGAATCGAAAAAATCTATCTTTCTCTGCCGATAAAGCATTTAGCACAATGTTTCTTACATGAGAGGTATATCATTTGATTCTTCATCAATACAAAGTAATAAATTAGATAATTTTCAACATTAACTATTTTTTTGTGCCATACGCGTATAGAACCGTCAGCCAAGCATGTGCTATGCATATAGTCGCTGCCGTATTTGGTTAATTTCATTGGTTGTTTGGTAAGATATTTATAACGGTGATGCGTAGGAATGTATTATTGTCCAATTCGACGAGACCAGTCTTAATTTTTTCTAATGCTCCATACGCGGATAGCAAACTGCAACAACGAATTGCAATGGGTGTTAAAAATAAACATTCAACATTTTCATAAAATAAGCTACATTGTGTGTGTGTATGTGAGTTCTATATAACCATTAATTTCTATCTTTATCAATTCCTGTCATACCTTTCGGAGTCAGGTTTCTATATAACACATATCATTTATTCAAGCTGTCAACAAGTTTTACAATTGTGGACAAAATTTAGGACCGATTCGTGGGATGGGTGACACATATATTTATATATAAAGTCATGATGTGTACATCGTTGTACTAACAGCACAATGATACAAAGACTGGTAAATGTTCGTTGTTTTGAAGGTGAGAGGCAATATATATAATATTCAACAGATAAACATCAATGTTGAACAAAAGTGAATAATCAATTATCAGAGTGAACAAAGTCAATGGTAAACAAAAGTTATTCGTAGTTGCTGTGGAAAAAACAGTAGTTGTTCTTCTGTGGCCGCATTCACAATCTATACAAAAAAATGTTCATACTAGTCGAATCAGCGTTGAATTTGCCTGTGAATACATGACATAATGTATCATAAAGATGCAAATAAGGAGGGCTGGCTTTAATGGCTGCAAACAAAGATAGAAAAAAAATTAAAATCAAGCAAAAAAAAATAAGAAAGAACGAAAGAAAAAGAAGAATAAAAAGGATTATATTATTGAAATGATATAGTGGAACAATGAGTATATATCTATATACAGTAGCATTGAGTAGGAATGAAACAGACTGATGCCACGATGCCCTGCCAAGATGCACACCAAAGCTTGCAAGTTATGTCACCTATGTATATATATATAGATATATATGTGACACGTCACAAAGAGTTCCTCCTTAAGGTACATTTTGAACATTCTAGAGTTATGAGTACCATGTTCTAAAACAGGTTTTCCCCTTTTTAAATGATAGCTGTCTCGTGTTTACATCCTAAAAGTGAAAAAACATTCACGAGGTGTTTTGATCTTATTTTTCTATTCTTTCTCAATCGGTCAATTCTTGTGTTGTCACATCTTGCTACATTATCATCTGTGGTAGTAAGGCATAATAAAGGAAACAAATGTCAAAGTTCAAATCCTGTCCCGTCTTTGATACAATTTAAAGCCTCTCCAAGTCAAAGCCTGTCAAACAACTAAATCATCTCGCAAACAAACAAACCAACTATCCACCAAGCTTGCGCTACCATTACATCACTACTAAATGGCCACATACAGAACCCTGGGAATTCATCATTAATTAAGGACAAGCAAAAAATCAGCATCGACTCATGCACGTATCATGATCATTCAAATACAAGGTGTACATCCAAAATTCGTATATATGGCATACTTGGTGCAAAATCGAGGAAAACAATTTCAAAAGAAAATGGCTTAGGAGAAAAAAAATGATTTATCGCCGCAGCAGAATTCTATCCACTAAACTCCAAACAGGGGGAAATGCAGTCTTTATTGTAACAAGAATACATGTAGGATGACATAATATAAAATAATATCTTGGTGAAATTGGTCCTATGAAAGTCTTTCCTTTAGAGACATTGACAACGTCAGTAAAGCCATCAAACAGTTTTGTGTGTCTCCTGAAAAGTTAACAAAACCTGAACTAGGATGGAATTCTACGGCAACGATATCATATCATAATTGCATTCTCATACATTAGATAACAAAAAAAACGTTCCGTGGGTAAATCTTCACAAAATTCCATACCAAGTAAGGCGGTTTATACATTCTGAAAAGCAGAGAGCATGGTGATATATAGTGATATTGCAATAGCTATACAAATGGTGATGCGGTGACGACACAATTCCTTTCTGTCATGCTTCCTATTTCTTACCTTGCTGAATTTTTGCTCAGGCTAGTGAAGAAGAATGAACAAATTAGTCCTTTTCTTCTCGTCTTTTAATTCATTCTTTTTTTCTTAACTTTTCTTTCTCTTTTGTGTAGGTGTGTGTGTGTGTGTTTTCTTTTGCTTGTCATTTGGAGGGGTATTTTTTGTTCTCAGACTTCAATCCACAAAAGCCATTACTTAACATACTTTCTTTCTTATCCAATTCCCTTTTACCGTTACAGTGTGGGCCAGCACTATGAGTCTGGATTTCTCTGGATCAAGATTACTTAACATACATACATTAAAAAAAAAAAATTTTTAAATTGTTTCATTTCGATATGCTTTGTTTTGTTTCTCTAGAAATCTTGAAAATTTGTCTTCAAGTCCAGTAAAATTATTCACATTCATTTTGTGCGGCAAGTTATTTCAGTTTCACACCCTTTTCCAACACAGTAGGTCATCTCTAGAGAGAGGCGTCACCGGGGCTCGACATACTCGTGTCTCCACCTTCGTTGTAACACCTGCGGGCGATTATGTGCCTCCAGCCTTTCACAGAAATCGTCATCGTCGGTTTGACAGACTACTACTACTAGGTCATCTCAAAATTCTGTATGACTCAGTATTGAGCCTTTGAAAACTGTCACAGACCCATAACAAAATATACCCTACACAGACAGCATTCATTCATGGATATCCAGAGGCAAGTGAGCTCATCACTCTGCCAAAGACATCTTCAACAAGTGACCAGATCACTCTGCCAAAGACATCTTCAACAAGTGACCAGATCACTCTGCCAAAGACATCTTCAACAAGTGACCAGATCACTCTGCCAAAGACATCTTCAACAAATGACCAGATCACTCTGCCAAAGACATCTTCAACAAGTGACCAGATCACTCTGCCAAAGACATCTTCAACAGCAGCATTCATTTATCGTTACAAATCTTTGTCATTATAATTGAAGTTTTGAACTTCTTTTGGGGTTTTGGGGTTTTTCAATTTTCCTTTATTTTCCATTATTTTCCTTTATTTTTCTTTACTTTCCCAGATACCATAGCTGCTACTTGTTTGTTTTTTTTTTTTTAAACCTTAGCAGACACTTATTCCAATTCATAAATTCTAAACGATGCTAATTACATTAAATGAGGGAAAGAAAAAAATGCTGATTTTCTCCAAAAGGTATTGTTCCCATATCTGGCATGAAATACGTGACTTATCTAATGGAATAGGCCACACAATCAAATCGTGTGTATTTCAAGTCGTTTTGCTAGAAACTGACAGTCAACCTGTTGGCATGCAAAACTATGGTATCATGAGATACAACAGCTATCTTCCCTAACCTCGATATACAGGCGCATGAAGTGTAGGTATCTACGTGACAAATCTTGAATTACTTTTAGCTACAAGTGAGTGATCAGTCAAGTGAGTCCACCATTCTCACCAACACTGTGGGCAAAATACTATTGAATGTTCATAAATTATGACTGTTATGACATTTAATTTAATATCAATTCAATATTCAATACATCAAGTCTTTTTCTAACATAGGATCTGGGCACCACAGAAGTAAATCCACAATTATCAAAAAACAAATTCTTGCTTAACATTTAATACCCAATGATGTTTTTGTTGTTGTTAGGTTTCTTGTTTTCCACTATAAAAGAGGGGAAATTTTCCTTTTCATAGAAAATTTACAGACATCAACATTTAAAGAACTCTCAAAACAATTTATATTACAGTAACTGTCATAGGCCAAAACTAGGAACTTCCCTGGAAATAAGAAAACTAAAATCCTTTTTCTACAAGACATCAATATTGATGGTTTCGAGTGAGTAGAAAGCAGTTATAATATATAGAAATGTTGTTTATAAGTGTTAGGGGTATGACATGAAATTAGTTTTAAAACATTAATGAAAACACAAGACCAAGAAGACACAAACCGATGTCTATTTCAGTCTGAAGGTTTTAAGCAGCCAGTGGTTTATGATGGGAAAGTCACGTGGAGAAAAACCTGAAACATTCATAGATTCCCCCACAACTTTCAATTGCCTAGCATAACAACACAACTGTTACTGTCCCCCCTACAGAACTTTGTTGTTCACTTGGTTAAGAAACTTCATCCCAATTGCCTCACTCAAACACGAGTATAGTAATAGGGACTAGTTCTCAACCGAGGCCTGGAAAAGCTATTGCGATAGTTCAGCATCCTAAAGAGTATTTATTGAGACCAACGTTTCACCCAGTTTCCACAGTTCGAAGCGGACAAATGACAACTTTGTCACCTTATGGATAGGACGCTGCCTATCCCAGTTTACTTTCCCATCTCTGCGTTGAGAATTGGACCCATTTTCCGACACATACTGGTCAAATGAGACAATCGCCATAAAATGTCATGCCCAAGGAAACAAACTACCTCAACTGGGAATCGAACCCATGACTCCTGCCATGGAAAACCTCTGTCTTCACCACTTCACCACCTCTCTCCCAGTACACAACACTGGTACAATTGAAACTCCACACAACAACTGGCTATAGGTACAAACTACAGGGTGGAGATACTTACATCACTGAGCAAGTCTTTACGGAACAACGGTCCGACCTTGACCTCTTGAATACGCAGTGTGCCGTCTTCTTCTCTGCATCTGGAAGTCAAAGGAGGGAGAAAATTGAAATCTTACAAAAATTCAACGGCTATCACAAGACAGGCGAATCTAAAGCAAAAAGGGGGGAGAGAAACCATGGGAAACATGTGAAGAGAAGTTGAGGCAACTGGAAAGTGATGCCTAGGACAGGATCATATGTTTCACTTAAATTTGCAGGTGGTCGACCAGATAGCACGCTGAACCCTCTCTTTACCACTCAGGTGTAAATGAGTACCCGACTGAGGGCAGCGAACAATCTTGTCAGAATGCTAGTACTGAAGCCTGTAACAGGCAACTCGCAGCTGTATACCCCTCATGGAGTTGAGAAGGATACTGGAGTGTTATGGCCTGCTGGGGGTAAACTATACATTGTAAAGCGCATAGAGCATGATGAAAGTTGTGGATATGCGCTATATAAATGCTATGCTTCATTTTACTTTATTTTAAAAGGAAGCAAACGATCTCATGGTTCTTGTTTCATTTAAAATTTTTAAAATCTGTGATGATGCTTAATCTAAAAGGAAAGTTCTTACATTTATCAAAGGCGATTCAACACAAACAGAATTAAAGATAGCAAAATTCCTAAACAAATACTAGAATCAAAACAGCAAGAAAAACTACCTAAACCTCACACCAAAAGGTACTAAAGGTTATTGATAAAGAAAGAAAGAAGAAAAAACTACCTAGAGGCAGACCAAAGAAAATGTGGCAGGATGCAATTTCAAATTTAATTTTAAAAATAGAGGATCTAAGCTTGTTGAGGCAAAGAGAATGTCCCTAAATAGAGATCAATGGCAAAAGTTTGTATACCACACATAAACCTTACACTGAAAGATACTAAAGGTTATTGAGAAAGAAAGAAAGGTTCAACAGAAGCTAAGAAAATTCCATGTAGAGCCATGAAAACTCTAAATGCTCCAGACACAAAAAAAGATCCTGCACAAGGCAGCGGGACTCAAACTCAGGCCTCCGCACCCAGAAGCAAGTAACTTAACCACTGCGCAAGGAATTCCCCATGATGCTTAACATCAACCCATTCCATTTACACTCACATATCAAAGAGCGAGAAGACAGTAAACCATAAGACCACATACAAGAAGTTAAAGCCAGTTGAAATACTTACGAGAACAATTTGATTGTTTTCTTCTCCCCCTTCTGTTCCACGTCGTCGTCCAAACCCCCCTGATCGGCATCCTTGAGTTGAGAATTTCTAGACTTCAACGATAAGTACTCTTCAAACAGCTGGAAATAATATAAACATGTACAGCGTTAGTATTGCTTCGTGTAGCAAAAAACCTTCTTATAAATAGTGTTATAGCCAAAACTTGGACAACACCTAAAAATGTGATGCTCATTGTGCCATTCAAGGTTCAGCAATGGTGGACTGATCACCTGCTTGCCTTATCTACCTGATCCAGAGTTTTTCCAGCTCTGTGTTCAGCAATTCTGGACATAAAAGCTGGCTGCAACACTCTTTGGGGATATTACACGGTATGGATAACAAAAAAAACCCCTGTTAGTAAGGATTGCAATGTCTTGGTTATAACCAAGGGGTGGCCACAAGGGTAACGGTCATATGTTTATAGTTCTTGTTATGGGTGATACTGTTCAGTATGAGGCCTCATGTGTCAGCTGGCATCAAATGGATAGGTAACAAGTTCAGTGTATTGCTCATGGCACCAATAAAGGACGCCTTATGTGGCAAAATCTGCTCAGTTTCTTACAGCTGAGTGGTTTACCACCAAGGCAACAGTAAATATTGTTATGGCCAAAACTTGGGCAACACCTGAAAATGTGACGCTCATTGTGCCATTCAAGGTTCGGGCATAGTGGGCTGATCACCTACTTGCATTACCAACCTGATCCAAAGTTTTTCCAGTTCTGTGTTCAACAATGTTGGACATGGAGCTGGGCGCAACACTGCTTAGTGGTGACAAGCACTACGGATCAGTAACATGTGCTACAAATAACCAAAAAAAAACAATAAGGGATGACAATGGACTGATTTCCCTCCCACTCTCTGATCTAAAACGTGTTCAGCCACTTGTAGGTTGGATTGTCACAGATTGAAAACTTTACTAAGCAAAAAGATCTCACGTATTTCATCATTTGAATCAATGAGGGCTGATCCAGTACCTGGCTGGTTCCTAACCATTAAACATTGCTGCAGACTAATTCAAAGCCTTCATATCGTCAATGTTGCAAGCAAACTGCTTTAGTCCATCATGGTTGCTTTTACAGGAAAGACAACAAAAAAAATGATTTAACAAATAGAACAGATAAGAAATGCACAGAGTGCTAGTGTTCCATGTCTCATGATTTCATTGGTTCATTTGAATAGCTTTGACATCATCACAAGATATGTCAAAGGTCAAGAAAAATCACCATGAATTTTCAGCAGTTTTCAAAGATACTGACGTGCCTGGTTTGCTATTCTAGTGACACGGAAGATATTGAGCCATCCTGACATTAACTCACTGCTAGTGACACTGAAGATATTGAGCCATCCTGACATTAACTCACTGCTAGTGACACTGAAGATATTGAGCCATCCTGACATTAACT
>JARBEQ010060746.1:0-14804 GCA_030265355.1 Tritonia tetraquetra | reverse complement strand
ATAGGTGAGGGGGATGGAAGACAAAGGAAAGAGTGTGGACCGGTTTAGCACCCCCCGGCCCACAGAAGGGGTCCCGCTAACCGCCAACCACCCACATTGAAGGGAAAATAAATATCATTGGGAATGTTTTGTCCATCACATTCACAGCTGCTGTCAATTGACACATAAAAACGAAAACAATTTTGGTGAGACTTGGATTACTCTGCCTGCCATTCTTCTGGCAGGGGATGGAATCTAAAAGGCGCCACCCCAAATAAGAATATTAATTTGTTTTCAATACATACATTTTTTAATTTTCAACTACGCTTTAATATTTGTATTATATCACGAGGAAGTGGAAAAAAGGAATCAAATACTGAACTCAGCAAACTGTAGCTGAGAATTTATGCTCTCTGGAACTGAAAGAACCAATTCTAAAATTTTTATTTTTTTTCAAGACAATTTCAAGTTCCATAAATTGCTAAAAAACTCCCTGGCTTGCAAACTGATTTGATTTAAAGTTTGTAACTTTTTATGGGCCACAGTGGGTTGATCACCTGCTTGGCTTAATATCTTGATCCAAAGAAATCTAGCCTCATAGTGCTGGCCCTACACTGTAATGGTAAAAGGGAATTAGATGAGAAAGAAAGAAAGAGAACTTTTTATGGGGTTATTTGAAAATTATTCATTATAGATAAACCTGGAAATGGTGAAGAGACAATACTTGACAATGAAATAAATTCAGTCCTAAAGCCATTATCTATCTCACTCACATAGAAGATTAGGGTTATTCTAAATTATACAACCAAGGACCATTTCACAGATCTCAATCTGATACATCAACAAAACAATCCTTGTGCTGTTTATGATTATTATCATCACCTTCATTGTGATCAATAACACATTTATTTCATCAAAATATTATCATAGAAATTAACATTTTCTTTTTCTAAATACATATATATATTTTGGTCATTTCAACAAAAGTGGTGCTGGTGGTAGATACTGTTTGGCGTATCACCACTACATGGGCGATGTGTACGTGTCTTAAAAGCGTCATGACAGGAAAACTAATAAAGCTAGATATATATGTACATCAAATTGTACAGTATTGAATGGGGGACATCAGGAAAGTAATTAGAAGTAGAAGGGGGAAGAGAAAAGAGAAAAGTGAGAAAATGAAGATAAAAGTTGTGACATGAAAATTGCTTACGTCTAAACGCGGAAACTATACACATCTGGAAAGAGTTAAGTCTATCAACTGTGATCATTGTCACCATTCAGACAGCGCTGCATGAGAAATCTTAATTCTAATAACATCAGAGTAATCAATAGATTAAGGTTATCACATTAATTCAAACCACTGTAGATGAGAGTATTATATTGGAAGTGGAAGACATATTTAAATGCACACAAATTCAAACAACAAAAACATGACAAGCAACTTACTCACTCCATATAACATGTATTATGCACACAAAGTATAAAAATTAAAACATGCATGTGTTTAATTTAGGATAACTTATCACGAGTGGCGATTAGACCTTAAGTACTTTTCTTAACTTGCTTTAAAGATGCATACAATTAATTTTTACACCATTTTAAAATCAGAAGCAACACATTGAGAGTAAAACCTATTATTACAAGCCATTTTCAATTCACTTCACAAATTTTTCAGGTTTTTAAGGCATTGGATGTTTTGAGTTATTATCCAAAGCACTAGTTACTGCTATGCAGTGTCATAACCCCTCTCTATGTATCTCACCTTGCCGAGGTGGAGAGGCTTGTGATATTTTATGATTTTGATTGCTCTGCTAAATAGGTGCAACCATATTGGAGGCTTCAAATGAAGGTATAGACTAAGTTTGTTTGTGTTTTGCTGTTTTGGGGCTCTATCAACACAGGTAGGTCATTTCAGCGCCCGCCACAGGGCTCCAAACAATAGACTAAGTAAATACGAGGCATGGTAGGAGACTGTAGAGTAGGTGGCAGCCCCTTGACCTACCTCCATTGTGAAAAACGAAATAAAAGATTCCTTAGACTGTAAGTAAAAGCTTATGGCCCAAATAAAGATGTTCCAAAAGAAGAAAAAATAGAAGACTTTTATAACCAGTTTTAAAGGACAATTGATAATGTTAAACCAAACCAGGAAATGTTAATACTAGGAGATGCTAGGGTAGGAAATAAATCGGGAAAACTGTTATGGAGCAATTCAATAGGCAAAGAAGGTGAAAAGGAGGTCAGTGCCATCGGAGAAATGCTGCTTGATTACCGTATCAGTATCAGAAATGATTTAAAGATAGCTAATACTTTTTTCAAACATCAAGATATACATAAATGGACCAGAATGTCTGAAGAAAGAAATGAAAGATCCATTATAGATTAAATTATGGTTATTAACTCCATATTCTATGACACTCAGACGTTAGAATTAAAAGAGGTGCAGAGATATATACAGTTATCACTTCTTAATTCTTGATAGTTTCAAAATGATTTCAAAATACAAGACCATAAAACAAATATAACTTTTTTTAGAATATCAAAGTGGATTTAGGCCAGGAAGAAGTGCACAAGATCATTTATTTACTCTATAAGATAGGTAAGCGAGAAAGCATATAGATACAACTCAGAAGTGCATGTCTGCTTTGTAGATTTACTGAAAGCTTTTGATTCAGTCCAGCGAACGGTACTATGGCAGGCATTAGAAGAACATAATATAAATAAAGAATTGATAAATTCAATAAAATCATTATATATCAGACAGAAAGCGAAAATCAGATTGCGGGAATGGAAAGTGTCAAAAAGCTTCAGAATAAATGTAGGAGTTAGAAAAGGTTGTATCCTTAGCCCATTGTTATCAATAACGCGGATGAACTCCATGTCTATGCAATACAGAAAAATGAGAGATTTCAATGGAGGTAGTTGGAAGTTAATGCCAGTTAAGATAACAATGCTGTCCTTTACACATGACCTTGTTATAGTAGGGAAAACAGCAGACGATCTTGAATATCATATGCAAATACTGAACCGAGAACTAATAGAGGAATGACAATAAACCTTAAAAGACAAAAAGGATGGTCATCAGAAGAGAGCCTAAAACCCATGAAATATACCTAAATAGAAAAAGACTGTGACAGGTAAACAGCTATAAATAGTTAGGTGAAATGATTAACTATAGTTGTAACCTTAAAGGGGAAATTAACCAAAGAATATGCAAATGTTTACAGACAACTTGGAAATTCCTTTATCAGCAAACGAGAACTATCAACTAAAAGTAAAAAATGTCAATATACAAATACAATGGAGTATTATGTTCACCATTGTTATATGGAAGCGAATCCTGGACCTTAGATGGTAGAGATAAAAGTAGACTGCAGGCTGCAGAAATAACATTCTTAAGAAGAACAATTCTTCTTCTTCTTTGCCTCTCAGCTCCCTGTGGAGCACAGGCCATCAACAAAGGCTTTCCACTCTCTCCTGTCTTGAGCTAGGGAGGTCAGCTCCTTCCAAGTCCAAGAACAATAGGCAAAACAAAAAGAAACAAAACAAGAAATACCAGAATCAGAGAAGAAGTTAAAACAGACAGTTTAGAGTTAAGAATAGAAGAAATCAATAAAGATGGTTTGGACATTTAAACCGGATGAACAATAAAAGAATCCCTAAATGAGTATTTGACTGTAAGTAACAAGGTAAATTGCCAAGTGGTGGTAGGCCAAGGAAAATTTAGAATGAGGTTATTTCAGCATATTGTAGAAAAGAGAGGATGTAAACTAACCAAAGGAAAAAGAAAGACTAGTGATATAAATCAGTGGAGGAAGTTTGTTAATACATAAGCCTGACACCGAAAGATACAAAACGTAAACGATTAAGAGAGAAAGAAAAGTTTCACACTCAGCTCTATGCATTGCTGAACATAGGGCTGGAACATCTTTGGATTAGATAGATAAGGCAAACAGGAGATCAGCCCACTGTATCAGAACCTTGAATGGCAACACATGTCCAAACAGGGTTAGGCTATAACAATATTTATCATTGCCAAAGTGGTCAACACCTCAGCTATAAAGAAGCTAAGCAGATATTGCCACATAAGGCTAATATACAAGATGGCTTTGACCACTTTGTTCTGCTAGTGATAGATCTTCTCTTTCTTCTCATCCTTCATCATGGTTGTAGTTAGAAGTAAAAATTAGGCACTTGTTCAATTTCCATGAATTAAAATTGGAAGGCTATGAGCCAAATGACTTGCTTCACCATCTTTTAATTTCAGGCTCCACTTGGTACAGTAGTTACTAGATAAATGCACGCTGCTTAGAGGCAGAGATGAGCACGTCTTAAAGTCCTGCATGATTTTCTCAGAGATGCCACCCGGCTTTGTCCGGGAAAAAAATTGCGCACAGAAAGAGATTGAGGAAAAACCTGTTTCATGCGTATACAACTAATAACTAATAATATCAATAGGTAAGTATTGTATAACAGTTTTATCATTAGACCAGTGTTTGTTTTCAGATCGAAAATTGTTAAGATATGAAGACAAATTCAAAGTTTAGATAGATCAAGTTAAATTTTGGATAAAAGTTATGGTATATATGTGTAGATTATATCAGCAATGTCTTGGAAAAATAAACCGACGGTTTGCACCCCCAAAACAAATTTCATTCCCTGACCTATGCCCTGTGTAGAAGGTTTTGATACAAGTAATTTCGGTTGCGATATCAATTTAATGGTTTAAAGCACACGTGCATCGAAGGTAAAAGATTGTATTAAAATGTGAAATTTTGTTGATACAGGGTATGATCAGCCAGCCGCACGACGTATTGAAACTCTCAGTCCTGTCAACCTGAATGGCGGACACCACCATTTTACCAAGAATCAAGCCATTCTCTCATTGGTTGTAAATATTTACAATATCCAAATAGCCTCATATTGGCCAAATAATCACTGTTTTTTAAATACATAATGACTCTGCATTTATGCCATGTAAAAAAAAAAAAAAATTGCCGGCAGACACAAACAAGTGTTTAGGCAGCGAGTTCTTTTACTCAGAATGCGTTTATCCATTAACTACTTTACAAGAACGTATGCAGTATGCACATTAACCTTTGACTTGGGAGTCATTGCAATGGAATGGTGATCACTCCTAGCTTAAAAATGTAATTATCTAAATATAACACACATGCCTTTAGGGGAAATAAAAGAATTATTTTTGTTCTTACTTGAATAATTTAGAATCATGGCGGTTTCAACTTCTTGTTGTCAAGATTACAATGTTCAGTCAATTTTTTTAAAATATCCAAGTAGAATTTGTCCCAGAGGAATTAAATGTTTAGACAATATCATTCAGTGATAATTCAATGATATTCTACAATGGTCTCATGTAAACAAAGCAGATTTGATGGTGTTCACTTTGGATCAAAATGTCAACATTTTCCCTTAAATCTAAATTCATTAATTGAATCATAGAGTTCAATATTCTTTGTCTTCACATGAACATTAAGCAATCATACATGTTAATACTTTCTTTGGTCATAAAAGAAAATGGAATTTTTCTTCTCTTTTCAAAATGACAGCAAACATTATCTAATTTCTGGCGCAAAATTTTTGACACTTTTGCAGACAAATCTGTGATTAGTTATACATCAAGATTCTTATCCTTCTCATGGGTAAACTTCAATGATCATTATAAACACATTGAAATCCTCAACAACAAGAGTCCATTTGGTGATGATCTAAAATTACAGTTTTTAACTACACATCTTCATTAACTCACTGAAGTCGTGTCTGACATATACGCCTGACAGGCTGAACATTATTTATTTTGAGCTTGAAAACTTTGCGACTGAATTGAGTTAGTTCTATGGCTGTGGTTACAACACAGGTTGCACTGATCTAAAACCACTATCATTATTTATGCTAGCAATTTTCTGCCTCACCATGAATATACCTTTCAATTTCAAATAAAATTTATTTGTATTTTTCTGCAGTCAATCGCAGCTGCAAAGGCAAAGGATAAGCATTCCAACTATTTTGGAATTTGAATTTGAATTTTGTCAGTTGAGCTAGAAGTAGAAGTGATTATCTTCAAAATTTGAGTTTTCTTAAACATATTTTGAAGAACTCAAAATCAGAATTTGAAATAGAGTTATAACATCTGATAAGGTTTTTAGTTTATTCAACCATGGAGGGCATGTGTACATATGTCTACGAAATTAAATATTATTTTCATTGAACATAAAAGTAGATAGTCACTTTTTGCACTAAAATGATATGATTTTTGTATGGACGAATCAGTTGATAACTGGTGGATATTTTGGTTTTGGTTGAAACCAAACCCCACTGGGAAAAGATTAACCAAACCGTAAACCCACCGGGAAAGGGTTAACCAAACCCACCGGGAAAGGGTTAACCAAACCGTAAACCCACTGGGAAAGGGTTAACCAAACCCCACCAGGAAAGGGTTAACCAAACTCCACCATGAAAGGGTTAATCAAACCCCATCAGGAAAGGGTTAACCAAACCCCCCTGGAAAGGGTTAACCAAACTCCACCATGAAAGGGTTAATCAAACCCCATCAGGAAAGACAGGAAAGGGTTATTACACAATCAACAGCCTGAAAGTTAAAAGCACAGGCTGTATGTATATATACATTTTTTTTAAATTTCATAATTGTCCCAATACTGGTAAACATAATGTGTTAGAAAATCATTACTTAATTATTAGCCTCTTAACTTTTAACATTGCCTCTGTGAAGAGAAGGAGGCCCACAACCAGAACATTATTGAAGTGCGTTCACAAACTCATGGACACACAAATCAGGGTGTATCTCAATAACGATCAGTTACATTTTAATGAAACTTGAGATGGGGATAATGACTGCTAATGACGTTATAAAAACAATTTTGGGGGATTAAGATTCATGCTCATTAACAATTTTGCTTATTAAAGCAATATAAAAAACAACAGAAGTGCCAATTCCAACAAATTTTGAGTTTTACAGTAACTTAGAATACTGGGTCACTATCCCAAGGGTTTTTTGCATGTAGGAGGTGAGTAGTTTTCACTCCTTGTGACTTTCAACACTAAAGCAAGACATTGAGAGCCGAAGCGAGCAAATGTGTATGGGGCTAAAGAAATTAAAACAAAAGGCAAAGAGGTAATAGCCATCCTAATAGCGACGCCCATTTCGCTGACAGTGTGATTTTGTCCATAGTAGCTTCAAGTGTTGTTACCGTAAATCATCTAATGTTTAGTGCCACATTATTATAAAATGAGAATAAGATCAAAGGAATTCACCACCATGAAAGAAAGGCAAAAGCTACATGCTTCTAAATCAAAATCCTTAACATCACTAAAAATTAAAGACTGCATGCAAAATCTCAACCACCTATGTTTAACTGTCTTTGAGAAAATAAATTGGTTTGTGCATTCATGAGTTTGTGAATGGACTATAGGATTATCTATAATCATCTTTTGAAACAAAATTCTTACACATTTCTCAACGCAGGAGCACCAACGCCATCAATGGGTTTACGAACATTTGTGAACAAAAATTATTATTTCTTTGAATTTGAATGAAACTGAAACACAACATTAAATCATCAAGAATAATAATATTTCTTTTCAAATTGATTGTCAATTCTATACAACACTATGCTCACTTTGAAACAGAAAGTTCTTCAAAGGAAAGAAATGTGACCTAAGAAGGAAAGTAAACACAAATTTTAAAAGATAGAAGTGAATAACAAATTTCTGTTTAAAACAATTTCAAAAGATCAAAAAGTAGGCCAAATCAAACAATGCAATTATCATCCTCTTTTAAAGAGGTGTTTTTTTCCTTTGTTCACAGATCATCATTTTTCTTTGTAAAACTACTTTCACTATATCCCTGTTCAGAAAGCTCCTTTGGCACTTCCACCAGTTTTTCATAGTTGTCATGTTTGTTGATAAACTTGAGTTTTCCTGAGGTGTAGGCAGCAATTCCCGTGACAACGAAGGCATTACCAATCCACCACATATTGCTTCTACTTTCTCCACTCCATACCACCGCTAGTAACGTCTGAAATACTGACTTGGCATTTATGCTGATATTGTGAGTGAGAGGAGAGGTCACCGTGATCTGAACAGCACTGATCCAGCCCATAAACAAGCTAATAACACCTGACAATATAATTAAACTCCATACTGTATGACTGGACATGGCAGATGATGATATGAAATCATCTAACTGACCAGTGGTGATAATCAATGGACACATAGCTACACAACTAATAATACTGTTGTTTAGAGCCAGCTGCATAGCACCGAGTCTAATATTTGTTTGTACTCGTTTAAAAAACACACCACATAAAGCTGCCATTAGGCTTGCAAGGACCCCATACATAATTCCGATGACATGAATCCCTTGGGATATCATCTCCACATCTACGCTTATGTAAAACCCTAAAATAATAAAGAAACAGGATAGAATAATCGGAGTGGTGACTTTCTCCTTCAGAAATAAAGAACTAAAAGTAATAACAAAAATCAAGGTAAGGGAACGTGCTACTTGATAGAAGGCAATACTGATATATTTGAGCATGAGATTATTGAAAACTAGTGTTGCTGTGAATGTCATCGAGGCATAAATCATATCAGGATTCATCAAGACATTGGCGTCAAATACTGGACCCTGCCAGATTTTGCCAAGAAGTTGAAAGCTGATGAAAATAACTCCAATACACATTATTGCAATGATATTCTGCATCCAGACCAGAAGAACTGAAATGTCTGAATGGATTTCAGATCCACTCATCAACTGTTTGCTGACAAAAACCATCGCTATTGCCACTGTCCAGTAGCTTGAGATGACCAGGGCAAATCGCAGCATACTGGTATACATCTTGTACTTATACGCTCAAAGCAAGCCAACTCCAAATTTTCTGAAATGAATTTTTTTTCGTAAAAGATATACCAATATAGACTTATTGGAATAAAAAGTAATGTATCAATAATCAATATTTCATACCTTTATTCAAGACTAATTATTATCCTTTGATTTAACAGCTTGTCAGACAATCAATATAAGAAAGAAAAAATTAAAGGTTTAAGAGAATAAAATTAAGATTTGTCAGATTTCCAACAAAGCACTACTCCTGCTATGGGCAAAGACCACAAAATTGGACAAGGTATCAAAGGTATTAAAGGTCATAACAAAGGCAGGAACTTCAATGTATAGTCCATCTTCAATTCACTTGAAGAATTCCATTAGGAATTGATTATGTTTTGCTAACATGACCTGATGAAGGTATACAATATGCTATGTTCAAAACTGTTAACCAGAATTGTCACAACTTCATACTTGACTGAAATGGGTCTTCTAAGTGATTATAATATGGTTTTAAATAGAAAATTGGCTACAGGCTAGCAATGCACCAAGTGTTTTTCAAACCAAGTAAGGCAGAGTTAATGGCTAATTAAAATTTTATATTACAAATAACTATAAGCAATTTACAATAATCACACATACACGATCCCCATCACATGAATAAAAGTAGGAAACCCTTAAAATGTTCTTTTCAAATATCAATTGGTCCATTTCACAAAGGAATCTAAGTCAAACTTGAGCCTGTTCCAACTTTGTAAAAATAGAAATAATATAAAATAAGAAAAGAACACAATGAGAAAGACAAAAGAAAATCTTTTAAAATCAAAACAATAAATCAAATTTGTTTTGTTTTGTTATCCAAACCACATTATACCCCCAAGGAGTGTCATGGCCAGCTCAATGTCCAGCATTGCTGCACACAGAGCTGGAAACACTCTGGATCAGGTAGATAAGGCAAGTGATCAGCCCACTGTACCCAGAACTTTGAATGGCATTTTTAGGTGTTGCCCAAGCTTGGCCATAATAATATTTACTGTTGCCTTGATGGTAAACCCCTCAGTTATAAGAAAACTGAGCATATTTTGCCACATAAGGCCAGAAATCAAATGAATTGAACAAAACAATCAGTTCGAAAATTGTTAAAGTGACAGACAATGAACAGGCCAAGAAAGGGGAAGGTTGTCAGTAGAAAGGCACATCACCCCATTTACGGTCAAACTAAGCATGGAAATCCTAAGATGACAACTTGAATTAGAAACAAGTTCTTATCGGCATGATGTCTTATTGCCAATGAGAAAGAGAAGGAATAATGTCAATTATAGAAAAGATCTTTGCCAGCAAAACAAAAGATGACATTTTGCTTGAATTTTTAAAAAGATATAATTAGATACAAAAACTACCAAGGGAGATAACTGTGGCCACTTTGTAACAAACAGTACAAAAGTCAGAGAGACTTTGCTTTTGACAGAGTAACGAAAAATCATTGTAGGATCATCATTATGACTTACTATGCCTATCAGCTTCACTCAGCAACATCTCAGCAACCGTCAACCTATGGAATATATTCAGCATAATACAAATAAATAATCATAACATGAAATATTTCTATAGCACCAATATTCACTGAGAAGATACTCATTGCCACTGTACAATATCGTCAGTGCCACAGGCAAACTACTTAACTCTGTCGTAGTTCCTATCCTGGGAGAGACCAAAAAAATGATTTTATATAGAACAGAGAAGAGAGGTGCAGATTGCTTGTGCTCTATTTCTCATATTTTCATTGGTCCATTTTAATTGCTTCGAAATCATCACAACGTGTGCGGAAGGTCAAGGAAAATCTCCATGAGTTTCCATCCGTTGCCAAATTCTGACATACGTGGTTTGCTTGTGACACTGATGGTATGTAAATGACAATATAATACAGTCAACTCCACTTAATCGCAATACGGCAGGAGCAGGAAATCTTTTGCTGAAATTGCGATATACCGAAGTTGGCCACGGGCCCAATAATTTAGCATAACGTCACTACTTGACTTGTCATGGCCTCATTACAAGGTTGCTTTTTGTTTTTTGGGTTTTTAAAAAAGACAGACATCAAAGAGTTTACAGACAAGATTATAGCCACCCTTGCTTTTGTTAGATTTGCTCTCACTGGCAAGGAGTCTGCAACTCTTTTGATTGTGTAATCAAAGATGATCAGATAGCCAGTCGCTAAAAGTCTGTGAGCCGTGACTCATCTCTCCAGTGATGAGATGTAGTGATTGTTTGCGCTGGACTATAGACGACACGTGTTGTCATTCCTTGCGGGGTACAGGCGATGCATAATGATTGAACAAAGGAGGCTGCAGCTGTCTGCTTGACCCCCAATCAGTGTAAGGCTATTGTATCGTTACGGTTGTTAGCTAATGAAAAGGGAGACATGTGATCATTGTTTAGCAATGTGTGAAAGCATGAAAAAGCTGACCAAAAATGTGAAGCACGGTGTCAACGATTTTGCGATTAACGGAGTCGACTGTATCACCACTCTCATATTTTGTGGTCATCAATTGGATCATGACGAAAGCCATTGGTGATAGACCTAGAGGATTAACCTGGAGATTGGAAAGATATGCCTAGAGGACACTGACTTCGCAGATGACATAGCACTCCTCTCACACACCCACAAGGATATCCAGGACAAAACAGACATAGTAGACAGGATAGCCAGCACATCCACCCTGCAATGCTGCAAAGACTAAAGTCATTAAATTGAAACCCATAATCAGAGGGCCTGTTAAAGTCAAAGAAAATGATCTTGAATAAGTACAACATGATTTCAAATAGATTGGGCAGCTACATTTCAGTAGACAGCAACATCGAGAAAGAACTTTTATCACAATTAGGTCAAGCAGCTAATGCCTTCAAGAGGCTGATCAGCAACAATCCATACATCAACAAAACTAAGAATTTATTGTTCCAAACATGCGATCTATACTACTCTACCTATGTAGCCGAGACATAGAAAAATACAACCAAAAAATCGAAAGTAGACTCAGGGGCTTTGAGGGCAGAAACGTAACCCGTAGTGCTAGCTTGCCGTTTTCGGTGTAAAGTAGCGAGGTCGCCTTGCACTGTTTGACCTCTGCTTCACGGTGACTAAAAGGGGTGAATTTTAAAGGTTTAGATTTCTCTTTGAAGTGGACAAACGGTCCCTCCCAAATGCACGAGCTGGCATTCCATTCCATCTGCCAAGACCAATTATGTACCCCTAGCAAATGAATTATAAGGGGAGCTCTCAATCTTTCTGTCTATCTTATTGCATTTATTTACTTATCGGTTTATCTATCCATCCATTTCTCTCCGTCTCTCTCTCTCTCTCTCTCTATGTGTACAGATCTTATTATTCCACCTTCTCTCATGATAAACACTGTAGCAACAAACACAACAGGACTCATTAATTACAAAGGCATTTCAAACACAGAGGACAGCCATCTCAACGATGCATTTAGAGAGGTTTACATGGCAATATCACATGCACGGCCCATGACTACAATTAATGAGGCAGGAAGGGCAGTGGTTGCCGATATGGACATATACCGAAAGTTATTCCATTCAGAATCACCGCAAGTGCAACATACTAGAAACGAATTGTTTAGTTTGGACAACTCGACACGGATTTGGAATGAGTAACAAATGTTACATAGCTTTCTTTCTTTCTTATCCAATTCCCTTTTACCATTATAGTGTAGGGCCAGCACAATGAGGCTAGATTTCTCTGGATCAAGATATAGCACAGTAACTAAAATAGAGAAGAAGGCTGCAGGAATTCATCAAGAGAAGAAAAGAATGACATGTATGATGGAAACATCCCTACTACAAACAACGCCAGATTTCATGTATTTGACTCCTCAAGCTAAAAGCAAGAAATACAATCACAATTTCCCCCACACTGCACTATACATTATCAACAACACACACTAACATGCACACAAAAAACACATTCACACATAGGGTCAGACATGTTACTAACTAGACTACCAAGTGCAAAGATTTCATCTGCTGTTTCCCATGACGATGAAACTGAAACAAGGACTACAAATCCTACGAAATGATTTCCACATGTGTGTGTATTCTTATCAAAGTGTAACACGACACACAATGACACACTCGCTTTCTAACTCACACACACACACTAATATAAATGTCAACACGCAGAAAACCTCACAATGGTAACCAACACCAAGTAGACTGGATTAATGATATGACATTCTTAAGTGGACTTTCGGGCATTCCTAGATGTGTCAATGGATTTAACAGCTGCTAGAATTCATTACAAGGGGGACGTGAGTAAACTTTTGTGTGTGATGATTCTACAAGTATTCTCCTTTGCCAATGTGTAAACAACTTTCTTACTGAGCGTGGATTGAGATAAATACAAATATTTTAAGAAGGTCATTGCAATTTTTCTCAATCTTAAAAAGGTGCAATGTTTGAAAGACCATATAAAACTTTGTGATTATGACAACCTCTTGAAAATAATCGTGATCTCTGATGTACTAATGTATTGGTGCCATACAATACGACCAATCACCTGTACAAAATATGCACTTTGAGTTAGGTATGAAAGGTTTTTATATGCAAAAACAAACAAACCAAAAGGCTGCACGCGCAGATAAAATATCACCCACCACGGAAACGCACTGACCGTAATGTGACCCGCCGGACACGTGCGAAGCCAGAGTTGTGCAGGTAGTCTTAAAGTTACCATATTCGTGGCCGCGGCCTGCAGGATTGCCTAGAATTAGAAGGGGATACCTACTATTTTATTACTAAAAATAAAAGAAGTACACATCCAAATTATATGACGAACACCCGAAGATGCCACTTGTTCACAAACAAAACAAAACAAAAACCCCACTAACAACACCATTTTCAATCAAAACAAAACTCTGCCGATTCGTTCCAAAATTTGGTTTCCCGACTACAGAAATAGTTACTCGCTCAAACATAACGGGAAACCTGTCTGAGGACACCATGCTACATAGTACCCTCGAGCTCAAAACCATGTCAAAGTGTCTTTGTTTAAGTGGTTCCCATGGCTTGGGAGACATAATATGATGAAGGGCCTGAGATGAGGAAGGCTGGCTAAACCTGGAACTGCAGTGGCTGGCCTGGGACAATAAGGGCTAGACTAGAGGAGTTTTCTTGACACCTTTTACTTTTGGGGCATTGAGGATTGAGAGAATGAACATAATAATGTGAAGGAGACTTATAGACTGTTTATCTCACCTAGATAGTAGACCATCTAGTCTTAGACAGACCTAATATCACATGTATCTGCTAATAATTAAAAAATAATAATTTACTTGAATTAATATATGTTTATTGTGAAATAAGTCACGGCTACGGCAACTTCAAATCCTCACACATCTCCAAGTTTTAGACATCTGTGGCTCAGCACTAGGAGAGGCACATTCACCAAGCCTATCACTTCTTCTATCCCTTGGTAGACCAGAGAACTTAGTAACTTTCTCTAAGTTTCACTCTCTTGTAACCTGTCAACAAAATGTATTGATTCAATTTGATTGTAGTGTTAAGAGGAATGCAAATCTAAACCTGGATAACTAGTTATTGCTCTTGTTTTGAATATCCAGTTCATATGGTCTACCCGTTTTCGACCCTTTTCACGTCGCTTTTGAATCCAAATTCAAACCCAAACTCCAAACTCGAGTTCGAACACAGACTTAGGCCCTAGATACACCAGACCTGTCTTCTGTGTACAGTTTTGGTGCATTTTGCAAAATTTGCATCGTCTGTGTTCTAGCTTTAGTTGTTTTTTTATGAGAGAAATCGGAAGACAGAGCACAGATTTAGTGTAGACCGTCTATATAGGGCCACAATATCACAGAACATGATGTCAATAACAATTTGGTAGAAGCAATAAAATCATTTTATGTTAATCCTAAAAGTACTGTCCAGATTG
>JARBEQ010060635.1:0-14808 GCA_030265355.1 Tritonia tetraquetra | reverse complement strand
TTGAAGTTTATCACCCACTTTCACTGTCGAAACCCTATACCGAGTGGAGTCTATATAGACGGTCTAGTCTAAACTATCTATCTAGCTAGACCCCTCGACTAGAAGTAGACAGCGGCCTTGTGGCCTACTCTTATCGATTTTTAACTGCCAAGAGTTGTTTAACGTGCGCAACGTGCAAACGGGACCTCCGAGTTTATCGTGCGTCGCCAATAGGACTATGTTCTTTGATCAGGATCAGGGGAGTGGCATATAGGTTTTCACCGAGTTTTAAGGAGAAAAATACGGAACACGGTACCTTTTGCTTCAGAGGCGCCACTGGGACCCCCTGTTATTATTCAAAAGCCGCGAAGAGCAGTCATCGGGTGCGCTAACTTTTCCTCAAGACTCAAGTCTTGCTTGGTTGTGTCTGGAACACTTTTTGTTGGATAGGTGGAGACACCGCGTAAGGGTAAAGCAGTATGATTATCAGGCTATTTACAACCTTTCTTTCTTTTTTCTTTCTTATCCAAATTTACTGGGGATTTTGAACCACTGATCTTCCGCTCCAGATGGCGAAACGCTTAACAAGTTCAAGTTCCATTTATTAAGCTCAGGTACATAATTATAGCAAGCAAAACTATAATATGTAACAATTGTATTTGTCATTGAAAGTAGCTTCATCTGTGAAAACAATTCAGCAGCCATAATGGCATTAGGATAATGTAGCAGATTTTAACATACAAAATCAATGATGAGGAGGAGGTAGAGAAGGAAAAGAAGTGAGGGATTTTCAGAAAGTAAAGGTCAACAATAAGATATTCAACTCGATGACTTTTACCGATGACGAATGAGAGCGATGTCACTTTATTATCGTGTGTTTCCATAATTCTCTTATTGTTTTGGTGCTCTATTTTTTGTTGGTGCGTTTGGTACTCGATACAAAATGCTATGGTCGTAATGCATCCTTTTATAAAAAGTATGTGCACTTTAAAAAATAACGCACCAAAAACATTAAATACGTTCGATCCGGTGCACGCTATGGCACAACTAGCACACAAGGTGCAAGGGAACGTACTCTAAAAAAATCCTCACTCACTATATAGTGAAATACGCCGAGTCGAACATCTTATTGTAGAAATATCTTTGGTGTAAGTGCGTCGCCCTTGTACGTAATATGCCACGAATGCATAAAGGTCGTGTAGAGCAGATTGCCTATCTTTAAGTCGCTGTTTTTCCACTGGCGAAAAAAGAAAATCAGCAAATCGGGGATAAGACTTTTGATGATGGTCTTTTTCTTTGAATTAAATCAAATATACTCACCTAAGGACGTGTGGTGTTGGTTTTGATCTTGATCATGTAAAAAGAGGAATTCTTGTAATCCGCGTAGACTAAATAACTAGGACTGATATAATCATCTATATTATGTCTGGGGCAAAGAGGCAGACAAGCAATGTATATTTTTGTCCTATAAAAAGGGATAACCTAATGTAAAATGTACAAAACAATTACAAAACCGGAGATTATTTTTCAAAGATAATTTTTAAGATAACATCAGGGAGGTGAGGTGGCAGAGTTGTCTAGACTACGGAATTCCATGACGAAGGTCGTGGGTTCGAGTCCAGCTTCAGGCACTTCGTTTTTTTTCCTCGGGCAAAAATCTTAACTCCGTTTGCCTAAGTCGACCCAGGTTTAGAAATGGGTACCAATTCTCAAAACGAGTCTTGGGAAAGTATTCTGCGATAGACCAGCGTCCTATCCAGAAAGTGACAAATTTTCATTTGTCCGCTTCACGCTATCCAAACCGGGCTAATCTCCGGCCCTATGAGCCTTACAGGCTTAAGAATATACTCACATGGTGCTTGCTTTGATATCGTGATCACGTAAAAAGAAGAATTCATATAATCCGCGTAGACTTAATAATAAATAGGAATGATTATATGTCATCTATACTATAATATTATGTCTGGGGAAAAGAGAGAGACAAGCAATTAATATGTTTGTCTCGCGAAAAGAAAAAAAAAACCTTAATGTAAAATTTACAATACAATTACAAAACCGGAGATTACTTTTCAAAGATAACTTTGAAGCCATAATGTCCTCGACAGGGCATAAGACGATCATAATAATAAGAACAGAGACACAAATAAAAGTACCATAATATCAAATGAATACCTACTCAAAATCAATCGGCTCAAATTATCTACTTCATTTCATGTTTTCCTTCCGCCTATTTGAGCAAGATGTAGGGCTACTTATCTCATCATGATCAAACACGGGAAAAGGCGTCCAATTTGTCGTCGGGGAGTGATGGGGAGTGACGGGGAGCGATGGGGATTGACGGGGAGTGATGGGGAGTGATGGGGAGCAATGGGGAGCGATGCATCCGCTTGGCCGTATACTAAACACGTTGTTGGGTTTTTTTTCTGCACGCAATGAGGACCGCGTCTCATGCCATCACATTATATTTTACCACGCTGCTCGATGCTGGTCCATAATTTATTATCAATGCATCCGATCTTTATAAAGTGCGATTATTAGTTGCGCGTCGTTATTGAACGCTATAGCGTGAGATATCGAACAAAGAAAACTTGTTGCATACTACCTTTCACCTCTCATGTTCGGCAAAGCACAAATTATCTTCCCATCCATATGGGCGGCCACAGAGAGAACGCTCATTACTAAGGCTGCTTTGCTTTAGCCCCTCAGATCAAAATTTTGGCCCAAAGATTGTGACCTGAACAAAAAATTATGGGGCACTGCTGATGACCTAAGGAAAACGCCCGAGTTCGCAACATCTGCTAGAACTAGACTAGACAACCGTCGAACGCAAAGAAAAAGAGCTTTAGCTGCCCTCGATTATAGTTCGTGAGTTGCTGTCCAACGTCCTTTTCCTCCAGCGTAAGCAATGAGCGTTCTATATGTGACCACCTTCTTAGGCAATACTATCTTGTTTAGTCAGAGGTATTACCAAAGTTTGTCGATAACCTATTGATTATCTTTGATATTACTACCATTTTAGATATCGGTCAATTTATAACCGTCCAGTATTTTCCATGCTCAACGCTTCGGGGTTAACACTCTTTACCTCTCAATAATGTATTCAATACCCCCACGCTCGTTGTGCCATTTAATGTACGGGCACAGTGGGCTGATCACCTGCTTGCCTTTTATACCTGAGCCAATGTTTTCCAGCTCTGTGTTCAGCAATGCTGGACTTGGAGCGGGGCGCAACATTTCTTAGGGGTATAATATGCGCTATAGATGATAAAACAAAACAAAAATTGATACTCAAAAACTCACCCATCAAATTGCTTGCGCATTAAGACCATAGGCTGCTAGACAACTTTCATTCTGTATGTGGATTCTATCAAGGATGTAAATTGGAGACAGCTCTAAGCTTGTATAGAATCAATATTGACATTTGAACATGCTGATAAAGGTGAAGTAACTTTTTTGATTTTGAAAACAGAGAATATACAAGTTCGGAATCGCCTATAGAAGGATACATGATTTGGAGTGATCAGTGAAAGGGACGTTGAGAATATCTATGCCATATTGCATAATGTTCGAATTCGTGTTTTTTACTCTTTTCTGGGATATCCCGTTGGTATTGGGTTAGTAATAGACTCAATCCAGATGTGCTAGCTATTGTGGGAACGTGGATTTGTATTATGATAGACCAGTGTCCTATGCAGAGGATGGCAAATGATCATGGTTCGATTAAAACGCTGGTCAATTTGTCTGAGCAAAGTATTTACGGGATTATTAGATTATTGGCATCGCACAATGTTTTGCTCGTGGTGCTGAGGAAGATTGAGGGACACCGTGGGCTGATCATAATTCTTCATAGAACTTCTATATATCTTTTGCAAAGTTTATTTGTTTGCTCGATTGATACCACAAAGCAGTGTTGGGGCCAGCAATGAAAGGCACACAAGATGCCCGCCATAAATGCAGGCAACCCTACCACCAAACACAACTGAACACAGTCCCGGAAATTCTATGGATCAAAGAATTTCAGACAAGCAGGTGATTAGCCCACTGTGTCCATAAACAGTGCACTGAGCCTTATTAATCAAAGACAGGCCAATAAACAAATTACTGTAGCCACTGTGGGTACCACCTCAGCAATTGCTTGGCAATCTTATTGCAATGAGTCTTTCTATATAAATCTAAATCTGTAATGGAATAATAAGTTTACGATTATAGAGTGAGTGTTTTGCTGTTAGGTACAAAAATACTATTTTACGTTACTTATTATGGATCACTCTATAAAAACCCTAACAATAATATTACGATATTTGAATACAAAACCCATTATCTCTAGGATATTATGAATTATGAGTTAACTCAAGTTAAACTAAACCAGTATTTCAAATTATTTTCGTTTCATATTTTTTTTGTCTACGTCCCCGTGTATCCTGTCTGCCCTTCCTGGCTCTTAATATTCCTCGGGTACTCGCTACTCGTAACCAAGCCATGACTACTATATGCACCGGATATTGGAAACATGTTCCAATAGCGGCATTCGGTTGGCGGGAAAGTGATCAATGTACCCAGGATCCTCTCGTCACGTGTCGGAACTAACGGTCACATCCGGTTTGGAGGATGGATTAGACACATCAGAAAAATAAGTCGGCGTGCTTAATACTTGAAGCAGTTATACCGCTCTGTTTCTCCTTCATCTTTAGTGACTATATTTTATAGCCGTGATAGAATGCATTGATGTTTAATAACGTGTTTATGCAGTGATATTATGATACATCGATATTTATTAACGTGTTTATGACGGTATTTTCATATCAACGTGACAAAGGACAAGCGTACACTATCTCCATTTAATTTTCCCCTTGTGCTGTGTGACGATTGTTTTCCCCTGTATGAGTCAGACGGTATCAATGACAATAGGAAAATGTGGACGCGTCATACAAATAACCATAGAGGAGACAAGTGTTTTCCACGTTTCATCCATATCGCTGTTTCTCTGGCACTTTCCATATCATATTTCCTTTAATTCCTGTATCAGTAAAGAGGGGTACCTAAGAAATCCTTATGATATGTGGGGCGGCACGAGAAAAACAGGAAAACGTCGCTCACACTGTTTTTGATCAAATCCTTTTAAATTCAAAGTCAATTTTTCTGAGATTATCTTCTTCTAACTTTATTTCCTCGAAACATTGGCTGTAATTAAGACAGAACCTTGAAATGAAATGCAAAATGCTAAAAAATGACAGGAAAATAACATGCAAGTGAAAACACAATTATCAATGTTGGTGACTTAGTCCTCGTTTCCTCATGCCACCTCACATATTATAACGACATACTTTGTTTGTAAGTAGTAGGAAGTTATTCCTCTGCGGTTTGTAAAGATTTATTATTATGTCATTGCAAACAAAAAAAATGATGGAGCAATTTTTGTTCCTATTAACTTCCTTACTTTGATGTGACTCATATTATTGCAGAGTCATAAAGAAAATATCTCATCAAGTGTCAACGAAGCGTGCAAGAAATGACTGGGAGTGTATGTAACATTAACTCTGCACAAGGCAATGACGCATGAACCTAATTAGCATAGCCATGTATGCGTCACAAGAATTATTTGTCACTGTAGGATGGGAGCTTTATTGTTTTAATGTCGTCAGTGTGTTCGTGACCTTAGGTTGTTATGGTATCACGTAGGGTAGTGATTATTCGGACCCCCCTTCCCCACTTTCCTCTTGGAGCCTCTTCTTTCATTTTTTAAGATGGCGGACGCAGGCTGAAAGTTGGCGATACATTCAGTTCATTTGAAGAGTTAGGGTTAGGGTAAGGGTTTATGGTTAGGGTTAGGTTTAGGGTTAGGACCCCCCCCCCCCCCACCGTTAGGGTTAGTTGTTAGGGTTAGGTGCTCCCGGGGGTCCTAATAATGACTAGATTATTCGCATCCCCTGGGTCCGAATAATGACAGCCATAAGTTAGTCCTCTCTTGGTCTGACGTATGGTATCCTGGACGTTGGTGTCTGTTGTTGTTGTTGTTGTTAAATCCCTGTAGTTGTGAGCTGAGAGCTCTTAACGGCGCAATACCATTCTCATCAAGCAGCTTGTCTTTTTCAGTTGGGCTGCATCTGTGTAGATTGTGTTGTGTATTGTTTGTTGCGGTGAGAGGAGCTGGAGTTTGTGCTTCTGAGGTGTGCGCACTGACACAGCCAGTGCTCCACGAATTTCAATGTGTGCGCACAGTATCTGCAGTTTGGTTCTCTTGGTATCATAGATAGAATTACTCACAAACTATACTCTTTCAAAATACAATAAAATAAAGGCGTATCAAGGAAATAAAGAAATGTGAAAGTGCCAGAAAAAAAACCTAAAGGGACGAAAAGTGGTCAAGCCACAGCGATGGGAATCGAACCCACGCCTAAAATCTTCGCCTCGTCATATAAAAAGTATCACAGACTATACGTGACTCCTTGCTTTTTTCTATTTTGTCTGTACGGGAAACTAACTTCGCTCTCAAATCGTGAGAAACTCCATCGTTCGATTTGAAAATATTATTACAGAATTATCCACAAAAAGATTTTCAAAGTTTAACATTCAACAGATCAATCTTGATCATTTTTGTTCTAGTTTCTATTCATATAAAGTATTTGTTATTTTCTTCTTTCTTTCTTTAAAACCAATCGATCGATGTCGTGGCCATTTGATTGATTACGCTCACAAGTCAGCCTTATACCCAGACTTGTGAAAGTTAGAGGAGAAAAACGTACATAGACTTTTCCATGAATTCCCGTCTAAAACGTTAGTACTAAGACTAACAATTTTCGGGATTATACCCAAGTTAGTTTTCTTCATGAATTCCTTATCAGTGCCGGCTGCTATTTCATTTCATTGAAACTAACTACAAAGTGTGAGTTATTAATCGGAAAATCGAATTTCAATTAATTCATCTAAAAAAAGATATTTGCTACATCTATGCCTATATATTACGGAATAATGATAGAATTCAATCTTTATCAATTGAGTTTTGCGAAAGCCGAGCACGAGTACAAAACCAAAATTCTCGAGGCTGCTTGTTATTCAATAAACGTGTTGAGAGAGGCAACTAAATCTATTAAGGACTTTTGTCAAATCATTTCATTACCACACCACATGAAGACAAATGAGTCGCAACCAATTAACGCATGTCGAACCCGGTACCCTAAGGTTACGAATCGGCCACCCTCACAACACGGCTACACTCGACTGGACCGCCTTTAGTAATCTGAGATTGCCAGCTCCATCCCTGTCCGGATTGACCTTGCCACCACTCACAGCCCGAATGAAGTGAGTCAGATTGATGGCTTTGTCCCAAAGCCGATAAAAATCTCATTATCTGTGCGCTGACTTAAAGCTTTCAGTACTCGTGCGCTTACTCCCATGCTTCCGATCCTAATCTTTTGTTATCCCGACATGCAAACAAGATTGAATCTCGCCCTGCAAACGCCAGGAAATTCGTGATCCTTACAGGAAAGTTTGATTAAGAGAGTCTGATTTGGTTAGACGACTCGTTATCGGCTGTTTTCTCATGTCGTGCAATAATCAAAACAATAATGTGTTAATAGTTTTATGAACATTGAATGTCACGTTGATGAAATTTCAGCCTATACTGACAAACTAGAGTGCCAGGGGAGTGATTTCTAGTTGAGTAGTGTAGATTAACGCGTCGAATTCAATACTGACGTTGTTCATGACAACACATTCCGGAAACGCGTATTTCGAGTCAATATAAGAGATTTGGTTTTCAGGATTTTATTCAGAATCCTAGGGATATTGTTTTAGGGTGAGGTTTTTTGTACTCAACTCGGTTTGCTTTCATTGGAAACGTTTTGCTTCGAACAAAGAAAAATCCCAACGCTGCGATAATATTATGCAAATAAGAAACAATTGAAAAACATATAGACTGTTATTGTGGACCTTGTCGTTGGTTTGTTGGGTTTTTTGTTATCCAAACCGCGCAATACTCCTTAAGGAGTGTCGCGGCCAGCTCTATCTTCAGCACTGCTGACCACAATGCTGAAAGAACTCTGGATCAGGTTGATATGCAGGTGATCAGCAACTGTGACCCGAAATTTAAATGACACAATGAGCGACACGTTTTTAGGTGTTCCCAAATGTTTAGCCATAACAATATTTACTATTGTCTTGGTGGTAAACCTCTCAGCTTTTATTTTTTTTTAAGAGCAGATTTTGCTTCATAAGGCGTGGATTCGTGTTTGCTTGTGAGTATGTTGCTCTTCAGCGTAGTATCATAAACAGGCAGCCGGTCATACGTGTCTGTATAACAAGCGTATTAGTAAAACGATGCATTCTGAAAAGGGAAATAACAAGAAACTTGACATTTCATACACGAATATCGGGTTTGTTTGTTTAATCGAACCCCATTAATACCGCAAAGCAGTGTCTGGACCAGCCTTATGTTCAGCCATGAAAGCACCCCGACCACCAAACACGACTGAGCACGGAGTCAATAAATTCTATGGATCAAAAAATGTCAGACAAGCAGGTGATAAGCCCACTGCGTCCGCAAACCATGATCAATACCAGAACAAATTATTGTAGCGCTTGTGGGCACCCCCTCAGCTATTGATACAAACTGGGAGATTCTACCACAAAGTTGAATTGACCATTTAGTAATGATACGGTTAAAGAGGTAACCGTATAATTCAATTGGGGATAAATGCAGTCGAAGACATTCCATAAGTACAGCGTTAACAATTATTTGTTTATTTGTCATGGTTATGATTAATACAGTACAAGTGTATTTCTCATGGCGCCAGTACAGTTTTGAGAACACTTTAGGTGATCTCCTTCTAGCTTGAAATTCTTAGATAGCTAGATGTTTAATGTTTGGCCGCATCATGTTTGGAGTGCCTGTATTTAGAACGTCCCGTTCATCAATTTGCGTTGTAACATGGAAATGTCACCAATCATATATATATATATATTGCGGGCTTAATCAAACAAACACACATGACACAATTTTGAAGACAGACAAGGCCAGCCTATAGGTTTAAAGGATATTCGCACCCAGACTGGGTCTGGTACAAAGCATGCTTGGACTTAGACAGCATGTAAACTGTACATATTGATTCTATAGTAGCAAAATCAATGGAAGAGACATTAAGATTGGCAGTGCCAGACAGTGGGACATAGTTTAATGGGCCCTTTTGCCCTGGGAGAAATGTCCCTCTGTCAGTATAATTGTGTAATGGGGTTGTTATTTGTTTTGTTTTCCCAGTGATTGTTATAGTTATTTCCTATATGTTTCCCTTTAATACTTTTTGTCTCTTTGTCTCTTTATCAATTTGGCCCCTCTCTCTGTCTGTCTCTGTCTCTGTCTCTCTGTCACCGTTACTCTCTAAGTTGAGAAGATGATTCGAAGCGCGTGTTAAAATCGAATAGGAGAGCGACGTGTATCCCTTAAGCCCAGTTCTTGGAGCGTTACAATATCAAGATTGTGTCACAAGCACTAGCTACCCTCAAGCCAACATCAGTAACGTTATCATTTTATTCGAAACCCAACGGTCGCAATAAGAGATGATTTGTTGTTTGATGCTGCTGCTGCTGCTGCTATTGATGACGATGGTGATGGGGATGGTGAAGATGTTGATAATGATGATGATGATGATGATGCTGATGGTGATGATGGTGATATGATCTGCAATGACCATGTTAAACGGTAGAAATAATAGGACAGTAAAGCGTATAACTCAACATGTCAATAGGAGGAGGTGGCATACCCACGACTCCAGTGCTCGACATAATGAGAGACATTGAAAAAAAAAGAAAAGATGTGATCCAGCTACTCTATTTTCACTTTAGATTCTGTTCATTTGATATTCAAGCTTCAATATGCCCGAGTTGTCTTGCGACACAAAAAAGCATCCGTTCCCCACTGCAGCATCAACATTAAAGTCCAATCATATAAATCTGTTAGTCGAACGGTAAACGATAACACTCTCAAGACATCAACCACTGTCTGGACGTCGATGCTGTGGGAAGGCGTGGGTTTAGCTCCCCATTGACGCTTACCCCCGCTCTTCACATTGATTTTATATCCTGGCGCAGTCAGACATCACCTATTTGCTGGAATATTTACCCTAAGGGTAGGCTAGGTCAAACCCCTGATGGAAAATTCGGTGTAAAATTATTTTTTTTACGCCATTTCAGATTTTCTCAGATTTTAGTTATTTTACATGAAGAATTGATTTCTGGCTGTCTCAAGAGTTTAAAACACTAAGAAAGTGCTTTAACATGGCCATAAAGCACATGGAGGTAGGATCTAAAGATCCTTGATTTTGATTCGTTTTTAGTAAACATGCCCTGTTTGGATGATTATTTATCTTATGTTATCTATTTAATGTTGTAACTTTTTAAATAAGTGTGAATGTGTTTATTGCTTCACTGTGACAAATTTCATGGCTATATCTTCAATATTTTTCAAGTCACAATTTAATTTTTTTTTGATTTTTGGGATTTTCTCATATTTGGTATATATGCCCTTTTTGAATAATTTCTGATTTTATATGACATGTCTGATGTTTTAACTTTACTAAGCAATGTGAATGGCTCTAATGCTTCACTGTAACACATTTTATGGTTATATCTTTAATAGTTTTCAAATTACAATATTTTTCATTCTAATTTTGTGATTTTCGCAAAATTGCTTTTTCGCAAAAAAGTTGAGCTTTGAATTGATTTTTAAAAAATGTATTCAATGTATTTCTTTCATATTATGCATGCTGGTTGTTAATTATATACGAAAGGTTTGAATGTGGGCTTTTTATAATATCTTAATTAGTTCTTAAGTTACAGCTCTTTGGGTTTGGTGTCCCCCTAACATGTCCGAGCCTCTAAATTATATAAATGATGGTGGTCAATAAGTTTGTAAATAATAAGGATGGTGTAAAAAGCCCACATTTCCCCAGATATTGGCCAGTAGAATACTCTGGCCAAATTTCATGACTGTATCAACAATTGTTGAGGAGAAAAACTGATTTTTCTGTATATTGCCGGAAATTCAAGATGGCCGCCGTAAACGGACATTTTTTTTTCGAAAGTGCCGAAATTTCAGTTAAGAACCTCATTTTTTAACATTTCGAACCCACTGAATTGTCTAAAACTTTTTTCTTAACTAGGTAACCCCCCTTAATCGATGCTGTCTTCATTTCAGTATTAATCTTCGTACGTTACCATGAACATCCATTCCTTGTGGTCCTTTGTGTTGTCTGTTGGCCATTTTCATTTCCCTCTGTAACCTTGGCCTGTGAAATATTAAACTAGGTTCCTGCTATCGTTTCATCTCCTCGCACTTAACCATTGGAGATTTTCGGGTCTCCTTAGTTTGCCATGCCCTTTAGCGGTAACGTCCTTCGGGGGTTGATGATGAGAGAAGCGGCGGGAAACTATATGGAGACCGTGATTATCGTATAGCTAAAATTGGACCACACTTAACTTGATTATTGTGTTCGTCATGATTTTTTGGTTAGAAGGCTAATCACCAGCTTGCTCCAAATGCTGTATCACTTTTAATCCCCCTCTTTTCGTCATAATTTTTAGTTTGAGTAAATGCATAAAAAGCGGCTCTTTTTGTAAGGACCAGTGTGTTGATTTTGGTGATTTTTGCAAAGGTGATGGCGCAACGAGCAAAAGGCAGATTGTAATATAACTAGGCAGTACAATATTCGATATGTGTTTTTTTTTAAATCGTTTTCCAATCAGTGTTTTGACTTTAAACTCCATCTGTCTTCGTTTCCCCTCGTTTTAAAATGGCCCCCGACATCTTGTTACCAGAGTTATCCATCACTTCATTTTTATCGCAAATTCTGTTAATTACATTTTTTCTGGTTTCTGTTTACACGCCCTAAATACACAGGGTTTGAGAACTAGGCATCTTCTTCTGAGAGCGGGAATAAAATATTTATTTAGCCATGACCCCGACTCTACAGAATCGGCTTCAATTACAATTGGCATACAAAATGGGCGACCCTGAGGGCTGGTTCGGGTAAAGAAGCCACCCTGGAGGACACTGATTTAATTTTTACATTTTCAAAGAGCATTCAAACAATATAATTTCTCGCCCTGAGATCACTGGGAATTTCCCTGTCGTTGTCTGACGCAGTAGTATGATGTAATGAATCAACCCAGCATTACCCTTCTACCCAAAGATCATCTACAATAAGATATCAAAATTGGCGTATTTCACTATATACTGAGTGGGGACATTTGAAAAGTAGTTTCCCTTGCACCGTGTGTGCTAGTTGTGCCATAATGTGCACAGGATAGAACGCATTTTATGGTTTTGGTGCGATATTTTTTTTTAGTTCACATAATTTTTAAAATAAAAGGATGCATTACGACCATGCAATTTTATATCGAGTATTTAACGAGCCCAAACAATATGAGAATTATGGGAACACTCGATAATAAAGGGACATCACTCTCATTCGTCATCGGTAAAAGTCATTGAGTTGAATATCTTATTGTAGATAATCTTTGATGTAATGAATCAACCCAGTTTTACCCTTCTGCCTTTAGACACATTGTGTTAAAAGGACAAGGACACCATTTTTACTCTCATTTATTTCCAATACGTGATTAGTTTACCTTGTGGTGTTTCACGTTCCAGTTTTTTTTCCAGCAATGATGGACATATATCTGGCCCAAACACTCCTTGGGGGAATATGTGGTTTGGATAAAATTAAAATTTAAAAAAAGCACTGAAAGTATGACATAATACCATTTACAAAACGGCTATAAAACAATGTTGAGGAAACGGGGTTTTTTTGTCTGTCTTGGTAAACATTGATGAGAGTAGTGTATTTTATATGATATATTCTCATACAATGTAATAAAAATTGGGAATTTTAAGTATGGTCGCTCAAAATTAAAGATATTGTATACACATTTTGAAAAGATTGAATTTATTAAACGTTTGGTCCCATTTCTCTAAAAACACCAGATGAACTTATTAAGTACACCGGTGATTGTTATTGAGACAGCAACACCAAAAACCAGATTTCACTCTTCACAAATGTTTCTTTGTTTTCTGGCTTCTTTAACACTCCTTCATTCAATTTCTTTTCATTTGTACAATCAATCACCGTATTCCTTTTGGCTTCTCTTTTCATAAATGATATTCTGTATATTATATAATGCAAAAGTTTAAGGACTCCTACTGGATCGTCAATTGATAATGCCTATTATTGTACCTTTCAGTTCCTTTCAGACTTGAATTATTATCATTATTATTATCATTATCATCATGATTTTGATAAATAAACTGTCGTTAGTTATATTGGTAGCTTCATCGATATCTAGTTTCTCTTGTTCCAAGTGATTTGTTTATTGGCCTGTCTTGTATCAATATTGCTCAATGTATATTGTTCATGGTGCCAGTAAGGAGTTGTGGGCACAGTAGGCTGATCATCTGCTTGTCTGAGATTCCTTGATCCAAAGAGTTTCCGGCTCTGTGTCCAGTCGTGTTTGGTGGTCGGGATGCCTGCATTTATGGCAGGTATCTTATGTGCCTTTCCTGACTGAAGATATGGCCGGCCCCAACACTGCCCTGTGGTATTAATGGGACTCGATCAAACAACCAAAACAAAGAAGGTGATAAAACGCTGGTCTATCGCAGGATACTTTTCCAAGACTCGTTTAAGAAGATACTGCACACTCATTGTAAAAGAACAGATTTTAACAGTGTTTTCGCCTTCTTGATATTCAGTGCGTGTATCAAACGACAATGAGTAGCTACTTGTGTTTCTCGGACTCAAGCGATCTATTTATCTATCTATACCCCAAACCAGGACAACAACAAATAGTCGTAAATAACAAGAAAATCGAATATGCCCCGCCCTAAAAAAACAAAACAAAGTAAAACAAAACAAACAAAAACAATGAATAAAAAAACTATCCACCTCCCTAATTCTGAGACTGCCCAAGTATTAGCCATGTCCCTAGGTACTGACACAGTTCTCCACTCACGGTTCTACGCTTCTGTACTGTCTATTCTGTTGGTTCCAGACGATGCGAAAAACGATATGATTCGGCCTACTACCTACCTTCCCATTCATCATGATTACCCTCTTCCATTAGAGGAAGGTCGCGTAGTGCTGTCGTGTTCGTCTGGCGTGACTTCCAATTAAATATTCAGGCTTGGGGGATTAGACCACTACTCGTTATCAAAAAGAAATCCACAATTCACTAGCATTTGTATTTGTGCATGGTTTGTTGTTTGTTTGATCGAACCCCATTGATACCGCCGATCAGTATTTGGGGGGGGGGGGGTGGGGGATGGGCTGGGGCAGCCCCGTATTCAGCCGTGAAAGGCACACCAGACACCCGCCATATGCATGCTCCCCGACCACCAAACAAGACTCCGTTCATCAAATTACGTAAATGAATATCGGGTCACTTGACATGAGCTTTTATCTACGTCTTTCCCTAACGATTTTGTTGATGAAACTGATGATGACAATGACGACAACGATGATGATGGTGATGATGACGACGACGAAGGCGATGATGATTATACTGATGATGATAATAACGACAACGACGACGAACAATAACGATAAAGATGATGATGATTATGATACCATCTATCGTGACAAACAAAAAGGTTGCTTTGTTCTTCCAGCCCTCTCGTGGTGTATGCTTCCGTTTTGCTTCAATTATCGGAGTGGTTGGGCCAAAAGATGACTCAAGTGTTTCATTGTGGAGGGACACACAAAATACATTTCTGGCTTCGTCACTCAATTGTCCTCTCTCTCTCTCTCTCTCTCTCTCTCTCTCTCTCTCTCTCTCTCTCTC
>JARBEQ010060524.1:0-14816 GCA_030265355.1 Tritonia tetraquetra | reverse complement strand
ACAAAAAAAAGACCGGAACACAATAGATTTTCTGATTGGTTGAAAACCTTCATCCCAAACAACTGCAGCACCATCAACGATATGAACTTAAGCGTAGTCAACTGTATTATATTGAATAATTATACTATGATATTTCATTTATTTGTGAATTGAAATGAATTGATTACACTACAACTACAACAGTATTCATCGTTTATATCTTCCCCTTCTCTTGGTTTTGTGTAATGTTTGATATTATTATCCTATTTGATTAAAAGTAAATTGAATTAATTGACCTTGCTTATGATTTATACTGCTCAGTGTATTGCTCATAGTGTCAATACAGAGTTTAGGACACAGTGGGCTGATCACCTGCTTGTCTGAAATTATTTATTTCCAACTCTGTGTTCAGCCATGCTTGGTGGCCGGGGTGCCTGGATTTATACCGGGTATCTTATGTGCCTTTTATGGCTGAACATGGGATTGGCCCCAACACTGCTCTGTGGTATTAATGGGTTTCCAGCAAACAAACATAATATACCGTACATAGATGCATATATAAACATATACATACATACAAAACCATTTATAACAGGCCCTAATATGACATAACTTATAACAGAGCTTTTTATCAAAAGCTAAGGGGGTACTCACAAGGGCTACAGTAATTTGTTTATTGTCCCGTCTTTGATTAATACTGATCAGTGTATTGCTCATGGTGTCAGTAAGGAGTTGTAGACACAGTGGGTTGATCACCTGCTTTCTGAAACTCTCTGATCCAAAGAGTTCAGTCGTGTTTGGTGGTTGTGGTGCCTGCATTTTCATTTATGGCAGGTATCTTGTGTGCCTTAGCCTTTCATGGCCGAACATGCGATATCGATAAGGGGCTCGATCAAACAAACAAATGTCATATGAAATACGGATGAATTATGGTCCGTTTCTGTTAAGACTCGATTCCCATAAGGACTCCACAATGTCAGAGCCAAGGGAAAAAAATGTCTCCCCGTTGCCACCAGGATTTTAAGCCATGACCTTCTTGACCAAAATGTTAACGACTTATGACACCTCTGTTTCAGGAGAAATGTGGTGATTAACCTTTACCGCCACTTGAGGGTAAAAAATGTCCACATTGTTTTACATATTTACTTGCTGTGTCTTTATAAATGAATAGATAGGTCTATCCACTTGAAACTCCACCTATGCTTCATCCATTCATTTTTCTACCTGTGTATGTTAATGTGTGTGTTATTGTTTTTCAATTATTTCTTTTTTTTTTTTTGATTGATTATCATTTTATATGATTTTTTTTCGCAGCCCTGTGAACCTCGTTTTGGTTAGCCACTTGCGGGTGTTTTTTACCCACTGACATGTACAGAGGCCAAAATTTAGAAATATATATGGTTTTTCATCTTGTCTTCTTATGCTTACCTTTTTTTACATTTAAGAATATGAGGGAAAACTACATCTTGAACTTGTGGTGAATAGGGGTATTTTGAATGGCAAATATGGGTTATTCATTCTTTAAAAGTCATTGGGTAAAAAACACCTGCGACTGCGAGTGGCGAATATGACATGTGAGTAGTTCGAAATTTTTATGTTTTCTATTTGAAAATAGCCATGCGGCAAGCTTTGCAATTTTTTGTTAATGTGGTGTAGTGTAATCCTTGTCTGGACGTTTTCTTTGGTGGTTGATCACTTTTTATAAAAGATTTGTTCATCCAAATTATTTTTCTGGATTCTTTTAATACCGACCCCAGCAAGGGGATTGGAGTATGACAAACGACAGAAAAAAAATTGCTTAGACAAGACAAGTCTGTGCAAGGATACAACTACTACAAGTGATAGCCAAAAATTATTTAATTAATAGCAATTGTAGTTTTTTAAGGTTAGTTCATTATTAAGGCTAAGGTATTTGATTTTAGAATCAGAGTTGAAATTCTTTATTTCCTTATCTTTTGTTTGTTTCCCTACGCTACATTGCAAATTTGAAATGTGTTTATATTTATAATATTAAATATATTGTTATAATTTTGACTTTTGTCCTTGGATATGGATTGCTTGTGAAACAAAATGAGTTTATTTTAATTCATATCGTCACATCATCATATTGTTCCCAATGTCCAAAATGTATGTACGATGATACAAATAATATTGATATAAATATGAATGAAAAACACTATTCCAATTCCCATTTGCAGTATTTTAAATATTTTCTTCCCTATTTAATAAAACACTTCGCAGAAGAAATCCTTATCTATAGATGAATTTGACTTTTATTTTGTTCATATTTACATTATTCTATGGGTGCACATGAACCATCATTTTAATTAAAGTAAATATTATTTTTATTCATATTCACATCAAAATCGAGAGTTGTCAGTGGTAGATGAAAAAGTTTGATGCAAACTGCCTTGATCTTAGGTAAGTAGTACGTAATATAGTGATATTGTGTACACCTGCCACTGGCTAGTCTAGTATTACTAGTAATGATGTTCAGGAGTACAATTACAGTGCAGAGCGGATATATTGACATCACGCTTTGACATGGCACCAAAGTCCCGTTTTTTTGCTACAGTGGTGTCCGCTTAAAGTGAACACCGCTTTATTTGAACAATCGGTTAATAAAGTGAACGATATTTTGTGGTCCCGAATAAAACGCTATTTGTTTAAGTAAAAAAATAGTGGATAAAATGAACCGATTTCACGGGGAAATCGGATAAAGTGAATGTTTACTTACGCACATCCGTTACACACCAACCCTGCCAGCACATTCACGCCATCCATTATAGGCTGGCCTATCACGCGATGCGTTCTGCCTGTCTGTGCATGCCACCCAAAAAAAACAAAGACGGCATCCGAGGTCAGGGCTGCAGTGACAATACTGCAAGAATTCGCCCAAGAACAAGGCAATGACAATTTGATAGACCTTGTTTGCTCCATAGAGACAACACAGTGACCAATCACCTAATCAATCGAAAATCACTGACAAAAATTGATCAATTCTTTCTGTTAGGCTGAACTTGTAGAGAGAGATTTCCTCTAACTCTATGATTTGACAATGCCCTTTGCTTACTGTATGATGGAATCATTAAACAATCCCTCCCCTCTCTTCATCACTTCACACTCACACGGAATGCACTAAATTCACGTTGTAGTTAAGTTGTATGGAGTTCTGATCAAGGGGAGCAACCCATAAAAACAAAAACTCATTCACTTGGCATTTTCTTGTAGTTGTTGCTTCCCTTGATTTTGGCCAAAATGGTTAAACTGAACCTCGGATGAAGTGAACGCTTTCTTCTAGTTCTAGTCTAGTCCCAACGAGTTCACTGCAGACTTCACTGTATATAACATAAGTAAATAAAGATCTTGTATATCAACATAAATTTTACCAGAAGGTATATAGCGATCGATCAATATCGACAATAATTGGCCAGCGATATCCCACTGGGACCAATTGCAGCCAATGAAAATGTCTGATTATCAACCAATCAATGACTTTTTCAAGTCAAATTAAGTGCCAACGTCCCCAATTTCAAACAGCGGTCCTTTTTTTAAAGTTAGAAAATAAAGGACCACCAAATCATCCATTGACTTTCTTGTTGACACCTCACATTTTCTATTGGGTTTCCCTTTAATTTTTTGGTTGGACTGGATATATCGACATTTTCAAGCAGTCCCGACGATGTCGATATATCCGTCCTCGACTGTACATTCTTGGAGGCCTTTACACTTTACCACTCATACAAACTTTTATAGAGTTAGTGGAGGCAGCCATGATGGGGTGGATTTACTTTGACTATTTGGACTGAAGTTATGCATTCAAACTACAATGCGTACTGGAGATACAGAAGGGGAGTACTGCCCTATCGCCCATAAATCAAGTGAAGTCACTGAGTAAGCCCTACCGCACCATGACTAAACTGTTGAGCGATATTCCTCTGTTCATCTCTGGCGCAGTACAAACTTACTAGAGTACCAGTGACAGCATGTTGCTTGTACTTGTATTTCTGCTGACATTTTCCATTCAGAAAAATAAACTTTGGGTTCGTCCCATTATCAGTATCAGTCAGCAGTGATTCTCAAATGGCAATTTTATTGCCTTTAACTTTAACAGGATAAGCGAAGAAAGTTTTAATGCTCTTGTGCAACTAGTGGGATCTTTGATTACTTTCCAGGATATTAATTTTAACTCTTCCCAGTCCGGAATGAGATTCTCACAAACTTCGTTCCAGACCCTTCTCTATTTTCCCAATCATTCCAGTTGAGTTTGAACTCGGAACAAATTTTCTTGACTAAAGTAGGGTAGCTTCCTCTAATTGCCACATTTCGTTCACTTTTTTAACTTCAACTTCAAGGTAATAGCGGCAGTGCAGGATCAAGATATGGGTCAAGCAGGTGATCGGCCCACTGGCTTTTCTGGGGGTAGTAGTAGGAATTAATTTTGACATTGGCCTTTCCACCTAGCTCAATTTCCAACTCCTCTTTTGTGCACAAGACCTCAGAATTTATCATCCAACTGATAGGACTAGGTTCTTGATCCCACCTACCTAGTGGTAGGGCTTTGCTAATACCCTAATAAAAGTCGATAGAACTGAAGATTTCATATGAATCCCTCGCCTTGAAAACAATTCTGCACCAGACAGGACTTAACCCAGATCCCCCTATCTTTACCCTGGTCGGATATGTACGAAATCTACTCATTTGTGAAGAATTTTTAGTGAGTTTGGACACTTTCAAGCATGCCCAGACGATGTCACCTGCTGAGCTACTCTTCCACATGTGGACAATGCTAGAAAAGGAACAATGGAGGGCAGATAAAAAAAAAATTCCTGTCATTTTTCCCAACATAAATAGGCATAACCCAACAATGCACACCATACTGATCAATACTACTACAGAACCTGCTATTGTTGACAATCTGCTCCATGCAATAATTCATGGATTGGATCACTCAAACTAAATGTCAAGTTGTAAGACATGATTCAGTGTCAAAAAGCTTCATAAGTATCTGAGCAGATGTTCTTTCTTATCCAGGACCCTGGTGGAGTTCCTCTGGATATTAGACCAAGCAGGTGATCTGCCCACCATGACTGAGCAGATGTTTGTATCCAAATAAGATGTGTGGGAGTTCATAGTTTTGTTATACCGCTAACTCTGGGACAAAGTATCAGATCTGTGCCATGGCAAAAAGGCGATATGAGACTTTACAGGACCACCCAGCCAGTCAAAAAGTAGACCCCCTGATGGCACTTGGAATTGGAAGTTCTGATACAATTCTCACAAACTAAACCCTCTGAGGTGAAAACAACAAATCTGTCAAAAATCAAACAAGAAAGGAGCACATGATTCATAAACATTTATTTCACGTGACTTATAAATAAAATTTATACAACATAAATTATTAAGATCACAAGTTTTTCATTGCTAAAAATATTACATAAAAATGTAAAACCAAAAACTTGCTATCCATAGAATTTAAAATCAAGATGATATTTACAAGATCGGCAGTGTAAAAATAAAAAGACTGGAGTAGAGTAGAGCAGGAATGAACACTACAGGTAAAAAAAAAAGTCATAAAATCAAAATATGGCAGTTTTAAAAATCTTCATCCAGGCTGAATTCGTGTCCATTTTGTGACTGGTTCATAACACCCATCTTCTGATATTCGCCCACTCTCTTCTCAAAGAAATTGGTCTTGCCTTCCAGGGAAATATGCTCCATGAAGTCAAAGGGGTTTTCAGAATTGTATATCTGTGGACAACAATGATAAATAATGGAACTAAGCTGTCGGTACAAAAAAATACAATTGAGTGGGAGAAAAGGAAAAAGGAATCACACAAATATCTGTAATGATATCAACTCGACATGACACGCCATTGACGTCACGTTACGGTTGTTCTCACAAAGATTATGCTCACTAGTGTACACGGCAGGAATTAAGATGTCTCCCATTTCATTGTTCTCTCCCTCAGAGACATTGTCTATTCACCTGTGTGAGCCATCGATCAGGAATTACAATGGGCATTTGTCTTCGTTGCCTACACAACAGACAACTCAAGTGTGAATAGGTGTGATAATAATTGCATCTCCCCGTATAGTGTTAGACAATCACATGCCTGTCGTCACACCCTTTGTTAATCAATAATTATATTACCCCAAGGCTCGCATTACAATCTAAAGTGTCAGTTTGGATAAAACATATATCACAGGTGGTTGAGAAGCCACTAAAAGAAAAGCAGTTCATAACACTGGAAATAATTAGTTGGCAACTACGGATGAAAGTCTACAGCTTCCAAATTACGTCGCATCAGAATTTTCAACTGAAACATTGTCTCTATATTTAGCTATTTATACCAAATAACAGGGTAATTGGACTTTTATCTAAATAATCCAATTCCCTTTTACCATTACAGTGTAAGCCAAGTAGGTGATCAACCCACTGTGACCTTTGTGGTAGGAATTAATTTTGCCCAGACAGCGGCCTGCTGTTATCGATTTTTAACTGCCAAGGGCTATTTGAATGTGCGCAACGTTGCAACACATATGGCTCAGACAAGCTACAGCAGAAACTTCTATCATCCAGCTCTGACAATATTCTTTTATAAAGACACCCTGTATAAAACAAAAATAACTTTCAAACCAAAACTCACCTTCTCACACTGCAGCTCAATCAGCAAGCGATCTGCTACAAACTCGATATATCTTTTCATCAGTTCACAGTTCATTCCTATAAGATTGCACGGCAATGCCTCAGTAAGGAACCTCTGTTCTATGTCGACAGCATCCATGATAATTTCTTTCACACGCTCTGTGGATGGCTTGTGGACCAAGTGTCTGTACATCAAACAGGCAAAATCACAATGAAGACCCTGAGAAAGGAACGATAAAAATGGAAACTTATAATAACTGCATAACATTTGCATTCCTTACTTCCTAATAAAAAAACAACATGAACGGTGTCATTCTACATAACAAACCTTTCACTTCCAAGTATAAACACATGATGTAAATGCAAAACAATTATCACAACTTTGCATAAAAATATACATGTTCACAAAAGGGCAAAGCATCTCAATTTTGATCAACGGCAACGACACTTCAGTGCATCAGTAATGAGTTATAATTGACTGAGCACATGCTTATCCATATCACATTATACTCCAAAGGTGCTGCCACCAGCTCAAGGCTAGTGCTGGACCATGTAGATAAGACAAGTAGGCGATCTGCCCACTGTTCATGCAAAGCAATGCCGTCCTGTGTTCATTTATTATGTGTGCCTCTCATGGATGTACAAAGCCCTAACATTCACTTCACCATTCAAAAAAGCCAAAACAAACGAGGCTGCCCCAGACCACTCAATCCACAAGGGAAACCCCAGAACAAGCACTGTATAATACTCTTACCTCATCCCGACTGATGAGTTCATTGCTGAAGGTGAGACCTGGCATAACTCCCCGTTTCTTCAACCAAAAGATGGCAGCAAATGAGCCAGAGAAGAAAATGCCCTCCACAGCAGCAAATGCAACGACTCTTTCACTGTAGGGAGAGTCATCATCTCCAATCCACTTGAGAGCCCAATCAGCTTTTTCTTTTACACATGGCATGGTCTCAACGGCATTAAACAGGAAATCTCTGAAAAAGGACATACACCGAAAGGTTATTGATAAAGAAAGAACAATATAAATATTAAAGAAACAATGATTCGAAATGAACTAAGATGGAATAAAACGATACCAAAAAAACCAAACAACCCCTGACAAGCGCACAAAAAAAAGACATATGATAGCCCTAAGTTGATGTTGGGACATGAAATGAATGTAGAAAAAATACAATAAAAGCATTATCATTAGCTATACAACATCAAGTAACTAAAATTTTTAATGTTCAGGTATGCACCCACTTTCCTTTTCGCCATTGATCCCTATTTAGTGACATTCTCTTTGCCTCTACAACTACAAGCCTAAATCCTCGCAGTATTCTGTGATAGACCAGCGTCATATCCATATAGTGACAAACTGTCACTTGTCCACTTCACATATACCAAAACTAGGTTAAGCTAATACTTTTTAAAAAGGAAAAAAACTAGGCACTAGAAATACTATCAGGCAAGGATGGAAAATGTGAAAGTGACAGAAAAATGACCTGCTGCTAATACTAATACCAGTAATATCGACACACAAATGGCTTACCTCTGATCCTTGTCCTTTATGTAGGTATCAATGAGCAGACTGTACATTTCACTGTGAATGTTTTCCATTGCAATTTGAAATCCATAAAAACATCTGGCCTCTGTGGCTTGGACCTCTTTACTGAACCTTTCAACCTGGAAGACATTGAAAATTGAGCTAATGCTATAACTATCAGTAATTACTGATTACTAAAAAGAAGGGGAGAAAGAGAAACCATTATCTGGGGTATTCTGTGCATCATAATCAAGACGCGTGCCACATGTCCACGCTTGTGAGAAGAGAAGCACCAACAAAAATATCCCCCCCCCCCCCGCTTAAAGGCACAATTAAATTCCTGTTATATAAGCGCTATATAAAAAATTACAGTGCTTGATCTAACAGTCATACAGGTTTTACAGTACAGTAACTTAATTACAATATTGTGGGTCTTTGTTCACCAGGTCAAACAAAGCGCACTTATTACCTACAAGTCTGCCATAAAAAAGGGCGAACTAGGAGCTGACTGTCACAGGATTCGTTTTGACGCAATCATGATAAAACTTTCATACTAGCATTCGGTTATTTATGACCCAAGGGTGACTAAATCCACATTAGCATAAGCACCTGCATGATGTGAACCTTTAGATCACTAAGTTTGAAATAGAATATCGACAGTTGAAAGCCTAATTGTCTGTCCATACATCGCCCATCTTGTAGCAGAAACAGTTCAATGTATTGCCATCTATATGGGTGATCTCATGAATTAACCTTTATCTTCATCTTATCTTTTCTGACTACTTTCCTGGTGTTCAGCGCCACCACCACTAAGGTCTCAAGATGAATTTTGACAAAAGCTGACTTTGGGATGTTGTAATGTAAACAAAAATGGCTGTAACTCCCTTTTCAACGTTTAAGACAAGGAATGCAAAAGTACTTACCAGATTTTCATTGACAATTCCATCACTGGCTGCAAAGAAAGCGAGAACATGAGAGATGAAGTGTCTCTCATCGGGTTTCAGTTCGTCCCAATGTCCCATGTCCTTTGACAAGTCAACTTCCTCAGCCGTCCAGAAAGAAGCCTCAGCTTTCTTGTACATCTGCCAGATATCATGATATTCAATGGGGAAGACAACAAATCGTCTTGGGTTCTCTTTTAGAAGTGGTTCTTCTTGTTCCTGCTTTTTCTGCAATGCTTTCTTTGCTGACTATAAATAAATACAAAAAATTGAATTAAGACTCAACACCAAACGATGATTAGCTATAGGAAATAAAATAAATGCAAAAAATTGAATAGATTAAAAAAACATCTCTAATTGCTCATACAAGCCTCCAAGACTGGAGATGGAGAGAAATTAACTTGTCCAATCAATAATCTACTGATAGAATGAAAACCAGCAAATAAAAACAACTTACCTGTTTGACGATTAACGGGCTATCTGACTTGATCACATTCTGGAGAGAAAGAAGATTTAATAGGATGAAATAGAAAGCAAAATTTATAAAGACAGTACGGTCAAGGGACACAATCCCCAAGGAGGTTTGGGGGCAACGCCCCCTAAGGAAAATGGTTAAGGACATTTTATTTAATTTTAAAGCCAAAAACAGCATATTTTGACATGGAATGAAGGTTTCATTGAGCTATAGATTATCATCAAATACAACAAACACGCCCAAAAAATCCAAATGAATAGAATATTGAAACGAAATTGAAGAATTAATAGAAATAATTTCAGTCGAGAACAGGCAAAAAGGGCCTTGAAACTCGAGACTAAGACGATCACGATGTAGGCAATTGGAATTGACGCCAAAAAGCCTAGCCGACTTGACTAGATCTCTAGGCCTAATTGTATTTCCGAAATTCGACCAATGGAAATTACTAAAAAATGGCGACTGATGAATCTTGAACCAGCGATGTTAATTCAACTCGGTCGACTCGCGGACTTTCGGGAACCCTCCCACAGAGAAAGAGAAATTTCCACACGGGCAAAAATGTGGTTTTCCGCAAGAGTGGAAGGCCTAAAGAATTTTAGACACGCAGGTGATCTGTAACACACACAGGGCTGTCGACGACCCCTTTCTTTAGGCAAGTCACTGGTACTGGTAGAAATTTGAGGGGCAGTAAGGGATTAGCAGAGATGTGCCGACTGCACACTACGCTTGTAGAGTCAGGCTAAAAAATCGAAGTGACTATTCAGACTCGAGTCAGCCTATGTGTTTCACTAAGCTTTCCTTAGTAATGGGTGGCCAGGTAGCAATTAAAAAACATCTGGCAACATCCGTCCATTTGTTTCGACACACACTATATGTTAGGTGTAACACCCTGACCATGTTAGGTAAGGATATAAAATCCCCGATAACAATTAGGATTATTATCTCCTTGCACCCACATAACTCACTTAGTCTAGAAGCCGAGTCCGAATAAATGAAACCTTTTTTTCGGACCCGAGTCCAAATAGAAAAAAAATCTAATTGGACTAGAGTCCGATTAGTGGTGGCCCTAAAAAATACAAACATCACTCACTGCCTGGCATTACTAAGTTTATTTTTGTATTCAGAAATTACATTTCGATATCAGTATCTGCTCAGATCTTAAATAAAACCAACCAGTGCCAGTAAGAATCCTGACACACTGACTGATCAGATGTCATACGCTTCGCTTAATAAAAATCTAGACACCATTTTTATTTGTCATTGATAATATATTAATATTAGTCCCCCCCAGAAGAGATAAAATGTTATATTTACTGTGATCTTAAGACGCATATTTTAGGTGGGAAAGCAGTTCTAACATTGTAGAGCCTGTACAGGAAATTGCCATCATAGTTGCCTGTCAACACCTTGTTTCTTTGATGAGCATCATCAAATTCCTCATAGATCTATGTTGAAGTCTAGTTTCGTAATTTAACAATAAACAAAGAATGGCAGGTACATTTGCTTTCTGCAATGACTCCTATCCATGACCTTAGCCTACTTCCACATTTCCCTCCTTTTTCAAATGATAGGAATTGAACAAAGACAAATGAAAGAAGGAATATTCACCTGAACCTGACTTGTTCCAAGAGGCTTTCGTGGGGTGTTCTCTTTAGTGGGCTGTGAAAAGAAGAAAGAAATAGATTATTTGAATGATTGAAATGGATGATCCTAAAACAACATACATTACGCAACCGGTCACACCCCCGCCCAAATCGAGTCTGTCTGGGAAATGAAAACATATATTATATCCGTCTACACTAGCTAATTGTCAATCTAAATCAACAACTTGACAAAATCAAAGGCCAAGACCAAGTAAGATAAGAATCAATCCAGTCATCAATATGTTTGTTCCAAGTTCTAAGATGTTAGGATTGACGTGTCATTGCTGAGCAATTCTTACCTCATTTTCATCGACGATTTTGGAGTTTCTAAGCAGCACAGTCAATTCAGCCTCTCGTGAATGCATGTTTGAAGACATTTTCTTTTAATTTATGAAAGGTACTTTGATAAAAATTAGTGATTTAAAAATTGAAAGACTTGTTTTTTTGCAGACTACAATAAAATTTAGGTGCTCTTGGTCAAGAATCTAAAGGCGAAGTGACTGTCTGACTAAGGATTTCCAAAAAGTACGCGAAAATTGATTCAGAACACGCGCGCTATTTGCAACAATGATTTTCATTGGTTCCAATGAACAGAGATTTAGATTTCATTGGTCAAAAGTTGACTCGTCCAAGGTCAAAGGTAAAGGTGGGCGCGTCTGCTTATATTGTTTTTATAATCATCAAAGCGTCGTTTTTACAAAATACTGAGAACAAAGAGAGGGCAAAAACGAAAATGCATAATTCTCAACTTTGAAATTCACCCAGGTTTTTATCTTCTTGCATACAAAACAGAACGATTTTCTTTGTAAAATTTTCCATCATATGAAAATTTTCCAAATAGGTTGTCTGCTAAAGGCAAACGAGATGTAAACGAGATTGCTTAGCAACGAAGGGGTAGTGATACATATTTTGATTTATCATGTTAGTTCATAAATCAATTATTGAAATCTATCGATTTTAATAGTGAATGGTCATTACTGGCTATAAACCTCCCAAAATATTTTTGATGGCTAAATATTACATATAAGTTAATCTGGAATAATACTATTTTGCCAGCGGCTGATTGACCGGAACGAGTTAAAGGGTTATTGTTTAGACATGGCGGATAGTATTAAAGTTGTAGATAATCATGCACTAAAGAGGTATCATACAAATGCACATACAGGCCATATACATAAAGGTACAGAGTGAGAAATAATATCATGATTTAATATTACATTAGCACAGAAATAAAAGAATAGCTTAATTTGCGTGGAGTTTTCTATCCACAACCAAAAAATTAATTAAGATGAGTATCTATAGACCGACTCCCAACGATTTATTGTTATTTAGGTTAGGGATAGAACGGAGATTGTGTTAAAGGCTAAGGTTACATTAAAAAAATTAAAATAATTCATTTATTCAATTGGTCCTGCAAAATATGTGCTGAATAAGTCACTGTCAGATTATAAACATACAATTGCAAATTTCTCACTTTTATTTTTTGACCAAAAGACACCTTTTCAATTGAAAAACACCCCTTTTCAATGGGAAATGTATCAGCCAATCAAAACGATTATTTTTGTGTTGTGATATGACTTAACAAGTTTTTCCACCTCAAATTTTGCATCACATTTACATCACAAGCAAGAAGAAGGACATGAAAAATGTCACTTGTGTGTTTAGAATCTGACAGCTATGATGAATATCGTTGGTGTAGTGCTCTGACCGTGTAACTGGTGTTGGGATAGTTTTCCAGGAGACAAAAAAAACATCTTTTGTGTATGTGTCAAATGCACGGTTAGAGAGACAGCGTTTCTCTCATCATCAAGGGTTCTATTTGTGTAAATGAGTAGGCATCGTTACAATACTAGTATAATAAAGCAATTGTTTATAAATATTTATGAATAATCCATGTTTAAACAATGACTCAATTCTATGATATCATTAAAAAAATATTACCTTTTGGGCGTAAATCTTGGTGCAAAATCATAAAACAATGACGTTGATGTTGTTGGGGGATTTGAAAATAGATCAACATATCCGAAGTTCAACACAACAAGGTCAATTTGTATCATGCATAAAGATAAAGGTACTAAAAAGATTATTGATAAAGAAAGAAAGAAGCATAAGGATTTGACCCAAAAATTCAAACGATTGCGATTTAAGGTTTCTTTCTTTCTTATCCAAATCCCTTTTACAATTACAGTGAAGGGCCAGCACTATGAGGCTGGATTTCTCTGGATCAAGATATTAGCTTTAATGTTAATTAATCCATATAAATGGAAAGTCTGTCACAATAAAAGAAAGATGCTTGGGCGGAATGATAAAAAAGGTGATCCAAATTTGTTTTTATATTGTTGCTTAGTGCGACCTTGGAATCACAACGAAACAAAAATCAACTCATCCATTTTATTTTTATATAGACATTGAATGATTAGGGGTGTAAATTTAGTTGAACTCATGCATTGTGACGCTTGTGTTGAAGTCAACATATTCTAATTTGAGTCAAATTCAAGTATTGTCTACTGCACGAAACATTGCAGGAACATTCGGATAGACTGTTTGATCATTTCATTGACAAGTTCTAAACATCAGATGAAAATGAAAGCTTGATTCTGTGGTAATAGTCTCATCAACTTCTTTATCATGATAATGAGTATATATTTTGCAAGAGGCTTAAGAAATTATTATATCTCCCTACTTTTCTTCCCACAGGGCACAGCATAGTCGCTGCAAATGCGTCAATACCAACAAAGTTCCAAACTATTGTCACTGACAATAGTGACAGGAAAGGATTCCTTGCAAAGTCTAAGCGATTCCATGATGACTCCTACATGGTAAGATGGCTTCCTGACTCTGTTACAGTCTTAGATCTTATTTTAAGAAACCAGTCGTTTAATGTACATCATTTCCACATGTAGTCATATTTGTAGTTTGGGTACCTGTATCCAGACTTGCTGGCGCGTTGTTTGTCATTCATCGCTGAATATTTTGCTGGTCCCAAATCTACTTTATTTTTCATGGGGTACAATTAATCTGACAAACAAATGAGATCCTATCAAACCAGACTGTGAAAGGAATAGTGGAAAGATCAATAAAGAAAAATTCAGTGCTGTCTCCACTTTAATTTCATTAAGACTTTACTCCAAAGCACTATATAACCTCATAGACCCTCTTGGTTTGAAAAAATAATTTATTTCTATATAAATATGAAAAAGGGATATTTATTTTAATATTTTTGCAGATGATATCATGATATTTTTATTGTAAAGAAATGATAATTTGATATTTTCTACTTTTAGACTGAAGCCCCTCCTCCTGGATGCTATGGAGAAATTCAGAAAGTTGATAAACTTACTCCATCTTTCTCTAAAAAAGGGACTGGCTCATTCGCCTCAAAGGTAATTGAAAATATATTGTAGGGCCTACATATACTTTTTTGGTTTAGATTTTATTTGTGTAGTCTAGTATGAATTGATTATATTTTTATTTGATATGATTTGTCAAATATTTTCTCTAATTAGATAAATCTTTCTTTCTCTTTCTTTATCAATAACCTTTTAGTACCTTTCGGTGTAAGGTTTATGCATGATACACAAACTTTCGCCATTGA
>JARBEQ010060413.1:2197-14817 GCA_030265355.1 Tritonia tetraquetra | reverse complement strand
CGCAGAGGTACGGTTCTTGCCTCTGAAGCGAAAGGTACATGGTTCGATTCCCGGCTGCGTTGGGTATTTTTCTCCGTGAAACTCGGTGAAAACCTATATGCCACTCCCCTGGTCCTATTCAGGTAGGTCGGATCAAAGAACCTAGCCCCATCGGAGACGGACGATAAACTCGGAGGTCCCGTGTGCACGTTGCGCACGTTAAAGAACCCTTGGCAGTTAACAATCTATAAGAGTAGGCCGCAAGGCCGCTGTCCGGGCAAAATTAATTCCTACCATAAAGGTCACAGTGGGATCACTTGCTTGGCGTAATATCTTGATCCAAAGAAATCCAGCCTGATAGTGCTGGCCCTACACTATAATGGTAAAAGGGAATTGGATAAGAAAGAAAGAACGTAGACTAGTAGCAGAATACCATGGAAGAGAACAAAGCTTGGAACTTACAAATAACAATATCCTTCTGGATAGGACAATGGTCTATCGCAGTAACTTTCCCACACCCCAATTGAGAATGAGTATCCATTTCTACACCTGGAACAAGTGGGGGAATCGGAGTTAGCTAGCTTTCTTGCCAATAAAAACAACGAAGTAGATGAGGTGAGACTTGAACCACAGACACACATTACAGTGGCAAACTTTCCCCTATTTCATAGCCTGCCTACCATTAGACCTTTTTTGACGCCACTTCCTGTAAATAGCTGCTCCATCATTTTGTCACGGTTGAAGTAGTTAGAGTGATTAGCGTTACAACGTCTGTCTTATAGCAGATGGTCGGACACTGATCTGTTTGTGTCTCTTTCTGTTTCCATTTGTATAACCAAAATCTGTTATTTTATTGTCATAGCACAGTGTAGATAACCTATCATGATGTATTCTCATGTTCTTCAGATCTTACAACCAACAAAACAATAGATGTGATTAATCACTTCAAGTCGGTCCCAAAGCAACATTTTTGACATTTGCGATAATATGTTTATCATGTAACAATCAAGGTTCACCTTTTGATTGACATTTGTCTTATAGTTTAATGTTTAGCCAAGTTATTAATGATAAATAATCAACCGTGTTATGCACAAAAAAATAATATTGGTTTATGTTTCTTTTTTTCCGGCTCCGATCAGTATCCTTCTTAGCGATAGCGATGGCTCAACAAACGAAGAGCCACGGGCGTTTGAAAATCTGCTTCTTCATATTCACTGACAGCTGCTCAGTCTAGATTGAGTTGTCCATTCATAATATACAAAGCTATTCCCAAATAAATGATGTTTTTACAGAAGTAACGAAAGCAGTCTCGAGGCCAACCCCAAGGCCGTCCATTTGACCGTGAGCGTGAAAGACGGCGTCGGAATTCCTGCACGGGCATGACAGACGTCAATCATATTGCCGTGTTCGTTGTTTATCGTCATACATGCATGCATATTCTGGGATACATTCTCCTGCCTGTCCATTTTTTCAATCTTTGCACTCCTTTTACTTTGTTGAGCTCACCATGGCGCATTTAGCAATATCAATTGACTGTACCGAAAGAAACGTTCTTTGTGAATATTAATGTGTCGGGTAAGCCATTGGTTATTTACATCTAAGTTGTGCCTTCATGCTTAGTATCTTTGTGCCACTTGCCAAGTTAAAATCCCCATATAATCGCAGACCTATATTGCAATCAAATACCTCTTGGATCCATTATGCGCTTTACCGATGTTGTCATTGAAATTTACAGCTCGAATTGAGATTGGAGATCTTTCTTTCTTTCTTATCCAGTTCCCTGTTACCATTACAGTGTAGAGCCCGCTCTATGGGGCGGATTTACTCTGGATTAAGATATTAGGTGATCAGGTGATCAGCCCACTGTTACTGGAGATACTATTCATTATATATATATGCTATAAAACGACTTTTTATCGTGCTATAGATACATTAAAAATACTATTTGCCACTATTCAGGACGGTCCTCTAGTAAAGACTTTCGTTCACAGCAATAAACGCGGGCGCAGAAAAGACAAAGACATTTTCTGATTGGTTGAATATCTTTAACTCATATCGACCGTGGTACCATCAATCAACGCGGAGTTTACGGCTATGGTGGAATGAAAAGTATTCCATCTGTTTAACCAATCTAAAGAAATAAATCGTTCAACAAACCAATGAATGTTCTTTGCACCATCTGGATACCATCAACTTAATATGTTATAGAATCGCCCAAAACAACGAATGGGTTCAGAGATTGTATGGCATATTTTATTGTGTCTGTTGACAGAGGAGTGGATAAGAAATAAATAGATCAAAAAGAGAAAGGGAGAAAGAAAGCGAGAACGATAAGGGATAGCTAAATATCGAAAACAAAATTGTATGTAAACCGTAAGTAAAATGTCGAAAGATGACGAAGATAATATAAATGGAGATTGAAAATGAACGAGTTTTAGAAGTGTATGGGTGTGAGGAATGAACTGGGAAATAACAGATGAAGCGATCGCTATTAGTGGCTGTCAGAATGTGTTTTCCGACATGATATGAACGTGTCGGGAGGAGAGATAGTTAAGAACACATCATTACAGCAGGGATGATGAGTATGGAATGGAGCAGGGGAACAAAGCGTAGATATAATGTGGTAACACAAGGAAAACAGGAACATAATACAGAGAGACGAGCAAAGGAATGACCGCCGACAGCACTCGACAGACTTTTCAAGAAAGAGTAAAATGAACAGGAAAGATATAGATATGCAAGTAAAGGGGATGAGAAAGCAGCACGTTAATTACATTTTGTCTCCTTGTGGAATTGCATGGAATGGAACACCTTTTTCCTTTATTTTCAGAGAGAGAGATATATATAGAGAGAGAGTGGGGGAGAAGTCGGAGATAATGGTGGAATAACGAGAGAGCAAATAAGAGAGAGAGAGAGAGAGAGAGAGAGAGAGAGAGAGAGAGAGAGAGAGAGAGAGAGAGAGAGAGACAGACAGACAGACAGACAGACAGAGAGAGAGAGACACACACACACACACACACACAGAGGCAAAGAGAGAGATCTTGAAATAAGATTGCTGTATCTTAATCAACACCTTGCAGCTTAAAACAAACACTAGACGACATGAATTTTCATTTATAGAACCCTACTAGCATTTAGAACGTTATCGAGTTATCTACGCAAATCGACTCAGTACTTAAGACAAAATACGTGTATGTAATCCCTTCACAATGTTAATTACCATTCATTGTTGTTTAGACTTCTCTCAAGCACTTCCCTATTTCTAACCATAGATGTAACAAGTGGTAGAACTTAGCTGAAGTTTTGTATTGAATATTCTAATCACTACTGCTTGATATTTTTGTTTGATCGAGTCCCATCTATATCACAGAGCAGTGTTGGGGCCAGCCGTATGTTCAGTCATGAAAGACACACGAGATGCCTGCCAACCCCGAACACCACACACGACTGAACACAGAGCCGGAAACTCTTTGGATCAGAGAGTTTCAGACAAGCAGGTGATCAGCCCGCTGTGTCCACAACTCATTACTGGCACCATGAGCAATACACTTATCAGTATTAATCAAAGACGGGCCAATAAACACATTACTGTAGTCCGTGTGGGTACCCCCTCAGCTATTGATAAAAACTGGGAGGTTCTACCGCTCTGGGCATACTGATTGATATATGTGAGTTTATTCAAATGGATTATTAGTGGCCCAATACAAGTATGAACGTGCAATCCATTGAGTAAAAGAGAAGCCTTTTCTAAAAACGGTTTTAATCACAAACCAATTATAAAGAAGGCAAGGAAACATGTAGGCATATCTATATTTTTAGGGAGCTATTCCTCTCTTTGTTGGTCCTTGCTGTTATCCTTCATTATGTGTGAATGGCGCAATTCTAATTATCCAGCGCTAACCTTTAACCTCAACAGTTATGTACTCTACTTATATTTCCATATACGGTAAGATTCCCCCATTTATGGAGTTTTCTATTTTCTTCGGGACTGTCTTCTCAATAAACGTAATTGTTAGATTTCATAAGTTAATGAGCTGCAACCCTTCGTGGGTTAGCCCTGGTTATTCCCCGGCATTGTTAGGCTCTGTGTTTCGTCGTCAAATAAATTACTATGATATTATATTATCATATCTATTATTGATTATGACCTGACCCACAGTTACTGAACTATCATGTGTTATTCTCATCCTCGCACTCAATTATCCTTCCGCACAATGTCATGACGGAAAATACCCCCCGGCATGTTAACGCTTTTTGAACTATCCACATTATCGTGGATGTATCCGCTGCTGAATTACACAGGCAATTATCCTGTGGTCACAACCTGCCAAATCCTCTGATGATTCGAGCATATCGATTCTAAAAATGGCCGTCAAACTCTGGTTACAACCAAATTGATATTTAATATCCAAGAACCCAAAAATATCTCACGCCTTTGATACTCCGTGGTTATTTAATATTATGTAAATTGTACAATTAAAAGCTCTCTTTATTGTAAAAGGAGGTGTTGCGGCGGAGCGGTAACGCATTCGCTTCGTGTGCAGAAGGTCCTGGATTCAAATCCCGGCTTCGACTTGGGGATTGTTTCCTTTGGACTGTTTCTGAGGTTGTTTTTTTGGCTCCATCTCTGCGAATTACTTATGGAGTCAAGTCCTTTCGGAGTTAGAATTGGGAAACGTGATCTGGATGGACCAACATCCTATCAAGAATATGACACATTATCGGTAGTCCACCTCACGCTACTCAAACTAGGTTAAGTACCGGCGTTATCAGCGTACATGTTACTAATGATTGATTTAACTTGACACCACTGTCAGCAGGCACGGTGGGTGGTAGTTGATGTTGGTTGCCGTAGAGGATAATAAGGCGATAATGGTGAGGAGTGACAAAGTAGAGATTATTATCGGGGTGTGAAAATCCCGGGTCGGGCTTCTCGCGAAAGGATGATTTTTTAACGACCTTTCAGAGGTTCGCTGATTTTCCCTGCTAAGGAATCTCATGGAGTGACAGAATTGTAAAGACACATTGAACAAGGAAAGACGGGGTGGTTGAATGGTTAAGAGTTGCTTGGTAGATCATACTAATGATAAATCAATAAATTTATACTATAATTATGAGAATAAAACATTAACCTAATGCACTTGTTGGTTTTCATTTCGTTTGATCAGAATGTAAATAAGATATCATTTGGGGAACTTCTTCTTATATAAAACGAGGCTTTCGATAACTTACGCTTGCTGCCGCTCCACTGTCAACAATATCGATGGAAACATCTCGATGACGACTTAAGTGGCCTTTTGCATTAACATTAATATATAATGGAGGACAATGTCTTTAGTTCATCAGCAAAGGGAATCGATAGAAAGAGTTCTACTCTGCTGTTTTGCGATGCTATGAGCCCATTCGTAGCGCAGGGAAAATACCTCTAATTCCCAATATTTACAAATAAGTTATATAAGTGTTTTATAGTTACTTCACTTTTCTTACACGTGAAATGTGTTCTCACACTACAAAGGGGAAATATTCCGGTAGATGGTCTTCCTATGTCTTTCATTCCATAGACATGTCGTATCATGACTTTGGTCATTCACGTTAAACTTCAATCATCCATGTTACTTTCTTTGTCTCTACAGCTGCACCGTGACCCGGAAACAAGAAAGCAGCCCCAGCTAGAATGTGAAAACACCCTTAACGATGGAGACGATGATTGCCGGATTTCCGTGCTCCTGGAATTTTCCTCTCAGTGGATACGCCCTTTCCTCAAGCCATGAGACGGCCACGTTACAACCTAATTTATGACAATCAACGACTCGTTAACATATTCTTCTCCTACTGGATACCCATATTTATATGAAAATTCATCGCGCCTGGCGGTACCATAAGGTGGATGGCATGACCCCTACATACGACTTAAAATCCGCCAACGAGCACACGAATGTGTCTAAGACCGTGACCCTGTCTGTGACATGGGATTCCTCAGCTGATTGCCATGGCGTACCATACGCCTTTCATTTCGCCACTGGTATCGTAATAGCGTTAATCGGAGTCCTATGTATCCTGGGAAACGGGCTGGTGCTGTATATATTTGCAAGGTAAGTAAAAAATGACACAGTTCATCTCGTACGTCTGACTCTCTAATCACGCGTAATGGTGGCCACGGAGAGGAGAGGACGCTTATTGCCTACGCTGGGAAAAATAACATTGAGTGGAGAGTAAACTTCTCTTTATTGTTAGTGATTGCTATCCATCATTATGTTCGCCGAAGCAAGTAATATGTGTTTACTATGTGTCCGTCCTAAGTCCACTGGGACATATTGTAAAGGAGAGACCGAGAATATTCTAGTTTCACTTAAATACTAGCACTGAAGACAAGGCCTTATTAATTGTTCAGTTTAGGAATAAGATTGGAACTATTTTTTTAGGAATTGAATATAACAAATGTCCTTGCTTTGCCTCTCCTATCAAGTTTGTACCCAGTGTTTAGAGAATTCCAATGACAATTAAATTCGTTCTAAATGTTTGGTGATGTAAATGTCCATGGTTGCTTCTTTTGTTATTCTTTTGCTGTTTCTTTTTTTTAGTTGGTGGGGTAGGGAAGGTGATCTGTGATTGTTTTCTTTGTTCATTGATCTTAATTTGTGGTGAGTGGGGGGGGGGGGGGGGGACTTTTAATACCTAACACCGTTTTTAGCCATCAAACTACTAGTTGTTAACCTCAGACACATTATCAAACATCAACTAATCGAATGCCTCCTGCTCCTCCTTTTTCTCCTCCCTGTCCTCCCCTCCTTCTTCTCCTCCTCCTCCTCCTCCTCGTCCTTCTCCTTCTCCATCTTCAGGCGTATGCTATAATACTGACTGGGGTCACCGGCACGTGTTCATATTTCCCATTCATTTCTATCTCTGTTTGCTCCTCCTCTAATCCTGCTTTCCCCCTGTCTTCATCTATACAGTTCTGCGACGCGTCGTCTAGGTCTACCCTTTTAGTTCTAAATGACATTTAACTCTTCTCCGTACATAACATTCATCTCTCCTCAATATAATATGCCCAATCCGTCCCAGACACGTCTCCTTCATTATCATGTTACGGAAGGTAACACATTCAATTGTTGTCCTTATGTCGTCATTCAGCACCTTATTGAGTTTCGTGAGGTCTAAAGAGAACATAACCATCTTCATCTTTGCCGTTACCATCTACCTCTCCAGATGATACTAGGATCAATTGTTGAAAAAAGCTAAAATTTCGCTCCAAACCCATCCTTACTTCAACTCGACTGATGAATAGTGGCTGACTAAAATACTCCATAATTTTACGTTAAGACTAAATAAGTTTAGCAATAAAATTGTTAAAAGTAGAGATGTCTGGGTTATGGTTTATCCTAGAACCTCTTGCTTGTATGGTGTAATCCCCTTTTGTACAGAACTAAAAACAGTTTTCACATGTTATGGTGCTCTGGAAAATAAAAAATGTCTGGCAACATTCAACAATAGTTTCATAACGTTCCCAGTGGAAGACATATATTTACTTTCTTTCTTATCCACTTTCCTTTTACCAAGTATATATATAGGGAAAGTTACATATATATATATATATATATATATGTGTGTGTGTGTGTGTGTGTGTGTGTGTGTGTGTGTGTGTGTGTGTGCGTGTGCGTGCGTGTGGGTGCGCGCGTGTGTGTATGGGGTGTCCCCCAAAAGCGAGCCTATTTGTTTTCCTTATAAAATCAATGTTTCTTAATGGGTTTTAACAATTTTTACATCACCAAAACGTGCACAGAAAGGAATTTTGGGCGAGTGAACAACCAAGTGAAAATGTCCTTGTACCATTGTCCCTTACCGTGTGTGATGTGGAAACGACTGCTATCAAGGAGAGGGGAAATCCCGTGAGCAGCCGATGCATTCTGGTCCTGATTTGAATCCATGCGATTATTTTCTATGGAGATATTTACAGCAATCCAGTCTCAATTACGCTTTTTAAAAAAATCTTAAGCAGAACCTCATTCGTAAGACACGAGCGTTTCCAGAGAGCACACAATTCAACAAGTTTGCGACGATTGCAAAAAGAGGTTGTTCTACGTTTGGATGGCGGATGGTTTGAAGATAATATTATCATAAAGTACAGCGTGCTTCAAAAAAATAAATGTTGACGCTATAATAATATGGCACTAGGTACATCTGCATGGAACGTATTTGATGGTGATCAAATAAGTGACACTTAGTGTTAACATTTTTTTAACACCTCGTATTATTAGGCATGCAAACCATTTTAAAATGCTCTACATTGTGGTGTAAAGTATGTTTGAATAGCTAGCTAAATAAACAGAAAAAAGTTATTTCAAAATCAAATTGGGAGACACCCATGACTTACAGGTAGACAGACACTACTTACTATTTCTCTCCGCTTAAATCGCAATATCTATTGTCGATATTAGAGGGAGACCCCCACTCAATCAACAAGTCCCATCAACATCAAATATATAAACTTTAATTTGGTATTATGTAGAACAATTCTGATACTAGAAGCCTAAAAATAAGCAAAACCCACAACAAAATAATAATTTGTGGCCACTGATGGCGGCCATCTTGGAAAAAAGTTGCGGAAAATCTTAAAATTCCAACAGCCATATCTCAGTAACTTTCTTATAGACCCCAACCTCCTGAATAAACATGCATTTGCATTATAGTTTGTTTGTTTGATCAAACCCCATTGATACCGCAGAGCTGTGTTGGGGCCAGCTCTATGTTCAGCCATAAATGGTACACAAGATACCCGCCATAACTGCAGGCACTCCGACCACCAAACATGACTGAACACAGAGCCGAACATTCTATGGATCAAAACTTCAGACAAGCTCGTGACAGTTCAAAGGAACTGATATTTTATTTGTGCAATGTTATTGTTTTTATCTTCTTTTTCCGTTTCATGATTTTTTTAAAAATGTTGTGACTTTATTGCATTTACGACTTATTTCTCGCTTGTCTCTTACAAAAGCTGAAGCACTAGTGTGTGGGAAATGGAATATTCCTTAAGAGTTCGCCTTGCTATTCTTTTTTTGTACCGATTCCAATGCCTCAACAAGGTTTTTCTGATGGGGGTCCTAGATGACAGCTGCATATTCCAATAGAGGTCTCACGAGAGCCTAGTAACAAAGTACTTGAATTGAGGCTGGGCATCCTTTTTTATATTTCGGTATACGAAATCACTGGTCCGGTTGGCCTTTGCTGTGATGGCCGAGATGTGCTTTCCGCATTTTAGATTTTTAGAAATCTCCACTCCAAGATATTTGGTAGAAGAATATATTCAGCACAAGCATTCTGACAAGATCGTTCGCTGCCCTCGGCCGGGCACTCATTTACACCTGAGTCGAGTGAGGTAAGCAGAGTTAAGTGCTTTACCTAAGGGCACAGCGCCCGAGTAGTCACCCGTCCACTGATCACGATCAATGTAGCTTGACTACGCTGACCAGTTCAACGTACTGACCGTTCGATCACCGGCGCCATATAGAATATAAGACACTATTTCTTCTGTTTAAAATCGACATATATTTCACAATTAAAATGATACTGTTGTAGATATATAGATATCAAAATTTGAATTATCACAATACATTACAGTGAATAATTAATTCTCCGCAGAGCAAAAAAAAACACCAGCTGTTAGTGTTATTCACAATAGCAATTGATGAACCAAATGAATAATTCAATGCTTCTCCAGTTATCACCTAACGTTTTTTAACATGTAATTGAGGAAAATTAACATGATTTCTAACATCACTAAAAATTTTCATGGCTAAGAAATACTACAGAGAAAACTAACCTAGCGGTTTCGGTATGAGGCAAAGGATAAAAAAGGTATTTATAGATTGACCGACCTTAACTTTGCAAAACAATATGTTTAACATATGGAATGGGTCGTCTTTGAATAAACACATTGTGTCCATTGCATATTGCCACTGTTATCATAGTTTTTAAACTACCATTAGTTTAAAGTTTAGAGATCGTTTGCCGAGAAAGAGCAGTATTTGACGGATATAATCATTTCCACGTCACATGGAGGACAAAACGTAGAAAAGAAGAAGAAAAAGAAAAAGAAGACGAGGAAGAAATAGAAAACGAAGAAGAAGAAGAAGAAGAAGAAGAAGAAGAAGAAGAAGAAGAAGAAGAAGAAGAGGAAGAAATAGAAAACGAAGAAGAAGAAGAAGAAGAAGAAGAAGAAGAAGAAGAAGAGGAAGAAATAGAAAACGAAGAAGAAGAAGAAGAAACAGAAGAAGACGAAGAGGAGGAAGAAATAGAAAACGAAGAAGAAGAAGAAGAAGAAGAAGAAGAAGGAGAAGAGGAAGAAATAGAAAACGAAGAAGAAGAAGATGATGTGGACGACGACGGAATAAGAAGAAGAAGATGATGAAGACGACGACGTCCTTACAATGAATCTGAGAGAGACATGAAGGCTACATGACAAAGAGCAACTCACACGAGTAGTCACGGACGCCACGTTCCGAAACGGAAATCTACGTGATGACCCCTTGCCGGGTAATGATAATTGTAACGGAAGTGAGTTGACTGAAATCTAATCATGCGTCCCTTCCTCCCGTGACGTCACGGTGAGAAAGAAGGTAATTAAATGAAGTTAAAATGTCATTCACCTAGATGTCGCTTAATTAGTTATTGTCTAATTTCTCAACTTCAAATCAAAGTGTTCAGTAATAACAAGCACACGATAAAGAAAGCTGTATCTTTCTCATCCTTAAAAACCCATGAGAATTAATCCTGGTAATTACTAAATCGTTTTATTGTTTAGAACCTTTAGCAGAAGCAAATAATGTTCTTACATCTAAAGGTCGTGCTCATTGTCTACAGCAATGAGGGGACCATGTCACGAGTTCACATCCCCTGGACAGAACATTTATTTATTGCCGATCACTTTTGCAGTTTCACTCTAACCATTTCATACCAGTCAAGGGAATTAATAGGGATTATCTAAGTACCATAGTATCAACGCCGGTGTTATGAGGACAGCGTCCAACCACTAAGACGTCGCTCCTCTCCTTTTCACTGTTTTCCTAGATTTCAACACCATTTGTTTTTCTTTCTTTATCATTTTTTGAGGACTAGTCTAGAAGAAAGAAGAAACAATACCTCTACTCTAGGAAACAAGGATTTGTATAACTTTGTATTATTCAAATCATTAATCATTTAGAACTCCTTTATGGCGCCCGATTACGATTCTGAGGTATGTGGTTCGAATTTTGTCTCGAATAATAATTTTTTTAAAAATAATTAAAGAGCTTTTCCCGGTTGTGCGGGTTTAGTGCTATCGGAGATGGACAGGATGTGCTGCCTCTGAATTGATCTCCGCCGTCAAAAGGGGCAGACAACTGATACCTTAAAACTCTTAACTTTGATTACTTAAATGCGTGACAGAATTGAAGGTAAAACCAAGTATAAAAGAGAAAGAAAGACTACAAACATACATTCTTTCGTCATTTATTTACAATGACAATATGGGTATGAGGCCACTGGGAAACGTCGTGGGTGATTAATCTCACCCCAAAGATTAAAATTGAAAACGTGTAGAACAAGCAAAAAGGCCCGTTCTACGAACGGTAACGGCAGGCCTACTTATGAGTTTTGAAGGAGGATTTGGTGGGTGATGGAAGTTCATTTCAGCTTTGCATCTTGACACTCAATTGTTTTTCAATGGTCTCCAAACCCTCTACTTGCATTGCAATGTGTTAACACAAAATGAAAGATGTGAAAAAAAATTACAATAGCACCGCGAGGCATCGTGTGCTCAGAAAATCATGACGTCATAATGTTACTTCAAGTGGAAATAGGGAAAATTGAGAATGTCGATCCATGAAATTAGAAGCAGAAACAGAGCATTTTCGATCAAATCAACGACACGACCAAATCCGACATTCATTACGCTAAAGACTTTCTCCAGCTATATTGTAAATCATATTATACACAATTTTGTAGCAATCTCTGCGGTAGGAACTGAGAACATTGGGGCTTTAAAATCGACGTACTAATTTAGATATTATAGAAGATTTGATTAGATATTACTCGAATATCTCACGATTCCAACGTAACACGACTTCCCTTGCCAATATGTTTATATATTATACAACGAATAGTGGTAAGTAATTCCAACAGACATTTGCAGTGCGCCTAGAGCTGTAACAAAAATATATTGAACTCCATTTGCGGAGTAAGTAAGTGTGTCGTATGTATATATCACAAACACTTACATACGTTTACACGCACACCTTAACAAATAAATACACACACACACACACACACACACACACGCGCGCATACATTTTATCATTATAGACTATTTAGCTTGTGACAAGGTATAAGAGAGTAGAAGCGAAGATACCTTTTATATACGTTTACACGCACACTTTAACAAATAAACACACACACACACACACACACACACACACGCACGCATACATTTTATCATTATAAACTATTTATCTTGTGACAAGGTATAAGAGAGTAGAAGCGTAGATACCTTTTATATACGTTTACACGCACACCTTAACAAATAAACACACACACACACACACACACACACACACACACGCACGCATACATTTTATCATTATAAACTATTTATCTTGTGACAAGGT
>JARBEQ010060302.1:0-14817 GCA_030265355.1 Tritonia tetraquetra | reverse complement strand
ATCAGAATAAATAATTCGCAATAGGCATTTTGCCCATGAATGCGAATATAGTGTTACACTTCACAGTTCATATTCACGAAAACTCTGAACGATCCAGAAGAAATAAATCCCGCACCAGCGTGATTTGAACCACATACTTTCCCATCTAGAGACAAGTGTTTTAGCCACAGACGTCGCTTACATTCAGAGCTTCATGTCCCCAATTCTTTTGACCGATCATAATAAACTACAAGAAGAATTCTTTTTCAATAAGTAGACGCTCTACAATAGATTTCGATAACATAACAATTAGCATCACTGGTTATTTGCACAGTTAAATTACAAGCAAATTTAATCGGATAAATTAACAATTTTGCAGTAACAATCAACAGCATTAAACATCAAAAATGAAAACAGGGTTATTCTTAATGTATTCTAAAGTCATATGAGGTGTACATAAGCATCAAAATGATGTGTTATCACACTTACTCACAAACTAGGCAAATTTGTTTATCATAAAATAAAGCTTAGATAGATGGTCGCCATCCCCAAAAACAATTTGTATGTGAAAATTGTTTTATATTTGTTTCACGTATCATATTAAGCTGGAAAGTCTACTTACATCATCAAAAAAGCTTTAATTTTGAAATCAAGTTAGTAAGATCAACACAATATCAAAACCAATTCTCAAATTTGTAATATCAAAATATAATCAATAAAAGTCAAATTCTGGTTCGTTTTTTTAATTTGACAAACGATACTTTTCTCACTGGGCAACAAGACATTGATGATGAATTTAATAAGACATCGAAGGTTGAAGAAATGATGACCCAAGGTACATCACAATAACACAACAGACATTTTAACTATTCACTGCCAAAAAATATATTTTCACTCTTCGAAAACCAAAATATAAATTCCAACATTTGCCTGATCAACAGGTGTGGAAGTGTCCAACCATTCAACAACCAACTCTCACTCCTTTACACATAGAGGTACTCGCAAGCTGTCCTAATCAGCCATTACCAAGCAAAGTAACAAGATTATTGTGTTGGTGGTTTATTAAACCCATTGCAATTAAAAATTAGAGCAATAATATGACAGAATGAATGATCTCAAAACTATAACAAATATTTCGCCCTTTGAAAAGGGAGACCATTTTCACATAACATTTCCCTCATTCTTGGTAACACACAAAACGATGTTCAAATTACAAATCCATTATATAGCTACAGAAAGACAAGTCTCTACAAAGATTTTAGTTGACAATATACGAAAAGCCTCGTGGCTTTGATGATATTTTTTTTTTCACGAATAGAAGGCTTTGACAAAAAACAACTAAAATGCTCAGCCTTACAACAACACCAAAATGATGGTATCCAGGATTATGGGTGTGTTGTCGGGTTTTCAATCTGTAGAGGCTTTGGGTGTCCTAAAGGTGTCGGATGTTAATATCGTCTAGGTCCCGAGATGCGATCAAATTGTTGGCCTCTATTATTATTATTATTATTACTGCCGTAGCTGGGCGGATGGTCTGGATAACCTTGGTAACCGTGATTCAATTGACCATGGCCATGGCCATGACCTTGACCCCTGTAAGGCTGGCTGTCATGTAAGGGATATTCTGGGCTGTAGGCCGATCCACGCTTAGCTCCACCTCCACCTCCTCCTCCTCCTCCTCCTCCTCCTCCTCCTCGCTGTTGGTTGGCCAATCTCTGTGAGAAATAGAAATATTTGAAATGTATAAATAATGAAAAAATAACAAAGTAAATACACGTAAGGACATATAAAAGATTTGTTTGTTTGTTGTTTTTTTTTGTGTTTTAGGGCGCTATCGACACACAGAAAGGTCATTTCAGCACCCGACATATAAAGGAGGTGGAGTAAAAGTAACAAGTTGAAAAGAAATAAACTTCTTTGTTTTACTGCTGTTTCAATGCAGAAAGGTCACCTCAAAAGCTTTAAAAGTCAGTCTGGGATAGAGGATAGGCAAAAGGGGATGTGGGATGAGGAATGAGGGACAGGGGATGAGGGACAGGGGATAGGATCTGATGATTCAAATTAAATCTCCAAGACAGAGCCTTGAAAACTCTGAAAGGTCCAGAGAAAAAATCCTTCTTACCCAGAAATTGAAACTATATTTATAGCAATAGTGAGAATGACAATTTATTCATAGCAATAGAGAGAATGGCGCTTTATCAATAGCAACAGAGACAATGACAATCTATTTATAGCAATAGAGAGAATGACAATTTATCTATAGCAATAGAGAGAATGACACTTTTGAATAAAGTATTAAGTCATTAATTCTTTTCATCACAAATAAGGTCTTTAACAGAATGTAGTAAGTAGTAGTGTAAGTATGTCCTTAAGAGCCTTTAAGGCTCATAGGGCCGGAGCGTAACCCGGTTTCTGTAGCGTGATGCGGACAAGTGACATTTTGTCACTTTCTGGATAGGGCACTGGTCTATCGCAGAATACTTTCCCAAGACTCGTTTGAGAATTGGTACCCATTTCTACAGCTGGGTCAGAATGTGAATTGTGAACATTCTACATAAATCGCAACAAAAAGAGCTATAAAACTAAAAGTCCATGAATTCATAAACAAAACAAACTCTCCAGGATTCGAATCCCAGACCTCCAAACTTAAGAGCGAGATTTGTATACATGTGACACTAGATGCCATGATAATAGATAATATAACTCAAACATTGTTTACAACTCAAAAGCACTGTGATGAGATACTCAAAAGCACTGTGATGAGATACTCAAAAGCACTGTTTGTTTGTTTGTTTGTTGCTGTTTTAGGGCTCTATCGACACAGAAAGGTCATTTCAGCGCCCGCCATGTGACACTAGATGCTATGATAATAGATAATATAACTCAAACATTGTTTACAACTCAAAAGCACTGTGATGAGATAAATCAAAAGCACTGTGATGAGATAAATCAAAAGCACTGTGATGACATAATCAAAAGCACGGTAATAAGATCAATTGCTCAAATTAGTAGTATCAATATGAATCATATTCATTTGTTGGGAAATCAATACAATCGTTGATTACGTTAAGGAATGCATTCAATATTAAAATCCTATCAAAATTAATTTAAATCTTTGTTTAGCTTTCATGACAGATTGTCTTGACAAACAGATTGTTTAAATTACAGAAATAAATCTATACTACATTCAAATGACACATCAACCTCAAACTTCTACTAAATGATTACCTTGCCTGAATATACATAATTTCTATTCATGCACTTCAAAAACACCATAAATAATCATAAGAAATTTTAAAAATAATGAATATGAAACATATGTCCAGCATGCACATATATAAAACAGACTCAAGCAAGAATGACAATATAATGTTTCAAGGTATTTGTAAGCAAAGAAAAGAAAATAGGTGTTCAAGGCCTGGCAACATATCAACATTTTCTCCGTCAAGAAAGAAGAATTCAAACGGAGAAGACAGATGACAAAATATAGCTCGTTATTGTTATATAAACTCACAAAATGATATGAGACCAATGGAGTAAAACTACAGGAAGACTGAGCTTCATTCTAATACTTCTTCACACATAATCTCCCACGTGGTTTGCAATAGAAAGTGCTATTTACACATAACCTGTATCACTGTATAGAAGAGGGATTTTCAAATATACAAAACAGTTAACGATTTGTTTGATTATTTCCTGTTATTGACAAAAACCATAATGCATCCTCATTTTGAAAAAGACACATATTTGTTTGATGTATCCTTTAAAATAGCTCAAAGCCCTGTTTGAGTTTGTGTACACTTTATCTTTCAATAGCCTGATAAAAAAAAAAATTGCAGTTTTTAGATCAGAACATTTTGCAGGCGATAGGTTTCCATCTTTTCTAGACTGTATATCATGGTCTTCAGAAATACCTTTAAAATAATAATACATACAAATATTTTCTGTATCTCACATGATTGGAGCACAGTGTTAATATTGCTATCTCATAGATACATCTTGTGAAAGCATTCAGTGAGCTTAGTTATTTGCTGCTCAATTATAAATAGATCAGGCAATGCATGGCCAACTTTCCAACTGACCCTGGCATAGGGAGGTGTTATTAATTTGTTTATTGTTTTAATATCTGTTAATATATGTAACGTCCTGTGAGTTGAATATGAGACTCAATTGAATTTCAATCCTAGAATTGAGGACACACAAATAATGCAAACTTGTAGAGCATGTTCTAGCAGAAATTTTACTACTGTGCCCAATTATCTGAAAAATAGGGAAACCGCAGACACTTGGCTACGTCTTACTATGGTCAATACCGGTCCAGGTTTTAAAAATAGAATTCCTTCCTTTCCCTTTACAATGGCATACAACAGCTTAACACTGGCTGGAAGTTAAGAGTTTTAAAAATCTTTTTTTTTAAATGTTCTTTTAGTGGAACACGCGATATAAACAGGTTTATGAAAACTTGCTTCACAACAATTAGATTGGTAGAAAATACATAAGGATATCATGGCACGATGCAAATCAAACTGTAAATAGAATCATTTAGTTGCAATCAAATGAAATGTGTGACCAATTCCAATACAGTGAAAAATAAGTTGGAATTCATATATGTAGAGTTATTGACATCATTATTTAGGCAAGCCATTCCTCGTTCCGATGATATCAATTTATCTTCATAGGTTGAACGATTGCCAAGATATTCAAGAGTGAAGTTGGTAGGCATAATGACCTAGAGTGATTTTTTTTGTTGATATAATATAGTAAATATAGCGAATTCTCCAACTTAAGTCTCATTCTGAGAGAAGGGCCACATATCTTTTATACAACAAAAGCAGATGGAAAAGGGTTGGAACATCTCATGTACCAAACAGCATTTGCTATTTGGTACAGCAAATGGATAAATACATCAATTAATTGCTCTAAAAATAAATCCATGATAAATAAATAAATAAATAAACACAAAAAAATAATAAAGCTGATGGGTCTGAGCTGACAATATACCAGGGAGTGTTTGTCACTTGCAACAGCAAGACAGCACTGTGGATGAGTGTGTAAAATACTTCTTACAATAGACGGTGGACACAAAAGATTTAAATGATGCCAAAAGCAGGGAATGCTGGCTTAGTGTAGCTAATTCAATCAAACATATTCGTTTTTAAAAAAGTTGAATCGAGTACAAATGGGAACCTGGAAAGTGTACTGGAAATATGAAAAAAAGGTGGGAGAGAAAAATTGAAAGCAATTTCAAGAAATATATGAAAACGTTTTTTCATACACGTAGATCCTCTGCTTCTCTCTTTCTTTAAAAAAAAAAAAAGGACTGGGCATATTTCTTTTTCACTTTATAACTAATGCACTCACCTACTTTGACCTCTAATTTTGTTGCTTAATCTATGTAGACTTTGTAGATGTTTCGTTGTAAATTATCAATGTACTCCCAACCCACTCGGTGCTTGACATAAAAATGTAAAATATATCAAGTCAACGATCTAGCTTCTAGCCCTACCTACCCCATTGTCATTTCTAGTCCTACCTACCCCATTGTCATTTCTAGTCCTACCTACCCCATTGTCATTTCTAGTTCTACCTACCCCATTGTCATATCTAGTCCTACCTACCCCATTGTCATTTCTAGTCCTACCTACCCCATTGTCATTTTTAGTCCTACCTACCCCCTTGTCATTTCTAGTCCTACCTACCCCATTGTCATTTCTAGTCCTACCTACCCCATTGTCATTTCTAGTCCTACCTACCCCATTGTCACTTCTAGGATTGCTCTTCAGTTGTTGGAAGGGTTTTTAAAAAAAGAGTTTGTTTGTAGCATGCTCTAGAGCTCTTTCAACAAAATCTCATATCAACCATTTCTTTGACAGAAAGACAGAAAATACAGTGTGCATACATTATCTTAAAACATAGACCCTATATAAAATAAAATTTCCAAATTGGTAAAAATTAAACTAAATAAATAAATGGATCTCATTAGCAATTTTTAACATTGTGAATATAAATAACTTGTATTGTCTGAATTGGATTCTTAAAGAAAAATACATTAGTATCGGGTACATCACTTTTACATGAACTTCACTGGCTGTCCATTGAGAAGAGAATTATTTATAAAATATGTACTATCTATATATATAAAGCTGGTGGGGTTGACGGCTAAATCCGATCTCCTCTCTTAATACTGTTTGTACACTGCTGAAATTTTTACACAAGGTACAAAATCATTTTGATCAGGTTTGTACGCCGTCAGAATTGTTTTGTTTCTTCCAATTTTATTCATCGACATTCATCATAGTTTTCGTTACTTCCGCCTTCTCCTTTCATTGAGTAAAAAAGTAAAGAAAATGTAAAACTGGTTGATAACTTCCAGCAGCCCTCATTTTATTGCTTTCATTGAGTAAAAATGACGTCATTGTTTTATGAGCAAATGGTGCTATTATGATATTGATGCTTTCAATAGCAAAGGCGTGCACATCATATATCTATATGAAGGTGGCAATAGCAAAGGCGTGGGCATCATATATCTATATGAAGGTGGGAGTCCCTCTGGGTTATCTTTCATCTGTGGCGGACCGCGTCCTCTGATATATTATTGTTTATATCATAATAGGGTATGACAATACATTTACAAACGGGTTGACTAAAAGTAATCAACAGTTATTGATTAAGTGCATGGCATCCCTGATAACCTGATAACCGTCAGGCGTCTCTGCTTGTTGTTTATAAAACTACAAACAGTCATGTTTATATCAACTTTTGACCAAATGATAAGTCAATATTAATTAAGCCCAAACTATCACATAAATATTGGAGAGCAAGCTTTTGAATTTTCAGCACCTCATTTCTGGATTCCCAGCAAATGTTAGATGTTCTACTTCTTTATCTTTCTTTACATTTCGGCTAAAAACTTGTCTCTTTACATCATGACAAACTGTTTTTAATATTTCTAATTGCCTTTCGTCGCATGTAACCACCATTCTAATGTTTTTTTGACATTTTGCTATTGTAAAGTGCTTAGAGCCTGCATACGAGTGGGTAAAGCATTATAGAAAGCTAACTTTTAGGAAATAAAGGAATGGGTTTCACTCGCAGGCCAGATACTCTCTGCCCAGACCTTCTGATAAATTACTTGATTTTTAATGTTCCTTTGGTGAGGTCCCATGATGTGATACCAACATAATTTCCTGTTTAAGAAAATATCAGAGGTTTATATTTTCTCAAGTAATTAATTAACAACGATTTCATTTTTTTAAATGTCATAACTTCCCACAAAACATACTCAATCCAACTTAATTATTAAAATGACAAACAAATAAGCATCAGTAAACATAGAACTTTTAAACCAAACAAATTCAAGACTTTGTAAGCAGGGATGTCAAGCATTCGGGATTTAGTAATGATAAAACAAAAGTAAACGTTTCTCCCTGGTTCCCTTAAGTTTTGTTACAATAAAATGAGGGCTGCTGGAAGTCGTAGACCAAAAGGTAAAAAGGTATCATTTTGTTTTGTCCATTTGGAAGTTATCGTCATCTTATTTTGTCCTTTTGGAAGTTTTCCTTACCTTTTCACCTTTAAGTTTTGTTACAAAAGTAAAGAGAATTAGATTGCGCCTAATATGATTAGAAATAAAGTCAGAGATGTAGAATAATCCGTTTGGCAAAATCATCTACTCAGATTTCGGATGTCTAACAATAAATATATAACAAGATATTCCTCGTTTATCTGTGCATGGAATATTTTCTCTATGGTTAATCTTTGCATTCATTACTCAATATTTGTAAGGTCAATAATGCTTTCCTTATTTCCCCCATGAAAATATCTAGGATAGTCTGTGTGGTGTCATCAAGTCAAACAAAAAGATCAGTTTCAATCAAAGAGGACAATGATGGTAGAAAACTACTTTTATCGTCATTATCATTGACTGTTTATCTTTCTCTTCCACAAGCAAATGAAAAGAATAAATATTGAACGGAGAGGAAATGAAGGAAATAAGCATGGGATGATGCAATGACCAGTGTACAGTAAACATCTACATACACAACCCCCATCGTCCCATGGCCTCACTGCTTAAAAATCCGTGAAAGCAGGGTTACGGTACATAGCATGGCCTTGTGGACCATAGGAGGCGGGCGCTGTCGGGGCCGATGGAGCAACACGAGGAGAGGCCCAAATTACCTGGCGTTCATGAAACAGGTGACACAATTTTAATAATTCATCCCTTTTCTCCCCCTTCCCGTCCATCCCTCCGCCCGTCCCTCCTCCCTTCCTCCCACATAAACGTCATATCAAAGGCAGTTCAATAGAACTTGAGGAGATTCCACGCGAATCCCCAGGGCAGAGCCATGAAATCTCTGAAAAGTCCAGAGAAAAAAATTCTGCACCAGGCAGGACTTGAACCCAGACCTCTGCACTCCGAAGTCATGTCTATTTTTTTTTTTAAAGAGCTTAACATTGGTTTCCAAAAAAGCAAAAAAATATATTCTCTTCCTCCTTACAATGGTACATACTACTGTTCCCAAATCAAATGTGGACTCGGGATTTAACAATAACAATGACAAAAAATCAAGACAATGCTCGAACTCCATATTCCATCAAACTATTTCATGTAAATGTTTGTAAAATTTGTAAAAAGAAACTCAAGGCAAACAAACATCGTAGATAACCTACAAGGATCAGAGGAAACCCATTCTAATTTTACACAAGAGGGGAACATTTGAACTACTGTCATGACAAATTAATCGAGCTGATATTTGAAAGGAAAATAAGAAGTACCGGAAACCAGAACAATAGTGAAAAGGCAAAGGTCCATACTATCATTACCAAGCTTGGGCCACTAGCTATTAAAAGGTCCATACTATCATTACCAAGCTTGGGCCACTAGCTATTAAAAGGTCCATGATCTATCATCACCAAGCTTGGACCACTAGCTATTAAAAGGTCCATACTATCATTACCAAGCTTGGGCCACTAGCTATTAAAAGGTCCATGATCTATCATCACCAAGCTTGGACCACTAGCTATTAAAAGGTCCATACTATCATTACCAAGCTTGGGCCACAAGCTATTAAAAGGTCCATGATCTATCATAACCCAGCTTGGACCACTAGCTATTAAAAGGTCTATGATCTATCATCACCAAGCTTGGGCCACTAGCTATTAAAAGGTCTGTGATCTATCATCACCAAGCTTGGGCCTCATGCGATAAAAAAGAATTATAGACAATAATAAAAGAGAAAAAGACTAAATTGTAAACATGCTATGACAAGAATGGGCACAGAAGAGACCAATTTTTCAATGCTAAGACCAGGTGGGCAAGGAAAGGATTTTTGTGGTGTGGGGTTCTAAACTGAGCACAAGAATAGATTGTAGTCGATCAAAGTCAAACCAAAATGCAATCTAAGTTGACTATCCTTAAAAAACAAACAACCACAACAGCACCTTTTGGCCAAACCATGCAATCACAAAATATGTTTGTGATCCATCATTAGTCAACTACAAGCCCCAGTCATCAACAGATAAAGTTTTACAAAAGTAAATTTAAAAAATAGAAAGAAAAAATCGTTATTTCAAAAATGGCTCCACAGCACCTTTGAGGCAATGAAGCAACTCCTTAACCAGACTATTGAGTGTTGCATAGCTGAGCGCAGCATGACACATAGATTAGTTGTATATTGGTTTTCTGACAGCAAAAATATGATATGACCTCTTCATTTCGTTAAAATAAAATTTAAAAGAAAACAAAAAGTAATTTAATCAAAAGCAAATCAAACATTCAAAAAAGACCCACATCCTTGCTACTGAATTCGAATAATAAATCATCAATTAGCACCGTGTCTCACTTTTTCTTTTCGTCATAAATTCTATACTTACCCTCCACCTGCCGTTTAATACTGTGTTCATAAATAAATGGGGAAACAATTTGTGTTTAAAAAAAAGAAAAATACATCGAAAAGGTAAAATGAAATATTTTTTTTCAATACATCTGACTACAGGGTTAATAAAAAAGACTTATTGGCTTTGTTGTGCTCACAATAGACAAATGGAAAGATCCAACCCATTGATGAGCTAAGCTCTTAGAAAATATTTAGAGGGAAATGAGTCCATCATTCACATCGCCCATCGGGTGCACAACTATCGTAACTCACTTTTTCCAAATTTTACAGGAGAGCGAAAAAAATGAATAATTTTCTAATTTGAACATTGTTAAGATTATATGGAACTTGATCATAACTTTCTAGAAAATTGTTGTACAGCCCTGCGGATTTGACACAAGATGCGGCTGGGGATTAGGCACCACGCCACATAATATCTCATTTTTATCAAAAAGTTGGGTTACGATAGTTGTGCACCCAATGGGCGACATGACCAGCTTAACAATGGAGGGTGACCCAGGGAGCACACTTTGCAGAACTGAAAAGATCATTTCTTTTGCTATCAAATCCACCAGATTAAAGTGTGATGACCTATATATCTATCAAGCAAGTTACGGTGGAAAATGTTAGGATGAACCATATCCGTTATGGACTTTGAGAGAATAAAAAACCTCATACATAATATCAAATTAGTGCAAAACAAGGATAAAAGAACACAGAAAATATGTAGCTTTTGACGAGGTGTGATAACCATGACTACTGGGACGGTCCCATCAAGTTGACAATATAGTTGTTTTGTTTTGTTTTGTTCAGTTTTTTCTAACACTTAGTGTGTTCATCTTCAGTGCAATATAATGCTTGAGAAGTTTGAGCTTGTTGAAGCACATGGTTATTAAACATAGAGAGTTCATGAAAGACACACTTATGCCAGATTCCCGGTCAAGCAGTAGTTCGTAGGGACATGCTTGGAAAGGTGTCCCAATCTATTTTTAGTAAACCAGTTTGTTTATTGTTTGTTTTTTTGCTGTTTTAGGGCTCTATCGACACAGGTAGGTCATTTCAGCACCCGAATCAAACAATTTGTTTAAAGTATTAAGTCATGTGATGTAAACATCACTGTCCAAGATGGTGGCCTCCATGCAGTGATTTTAGAGACATTTTTTGTGATGAAGCGATCATGTTGTAAACAGTCTATGTCACGAGCAATTACACCCTCCTTTACTTACAACAGAATATCGGTGCTATGACTAAGGTTGATAATGTTAAAGCGATTTAATTGTCACATTGTTTTAGTTTCCCTGTCATTTGATGCAGTTGATAACTAATAACAGGGTTTACCAACAAATAGTAGGTACAAGGGGGGTAGGCTTGCTCTATTAATTGCCCAAAGAGCTCAGGCACAGGTGAAAATAAGCCGACACTCATAAATTAGGCATTAGGTTCTCAACTCTCAGTCAAAGTTTGGTTTCCATTTCTACTAAGTATACCGAATGAAACAATCTGAGCGAACACCTGGATCACAACTCAATTCCACATTTTACTGCCTTAACCACTCCATCCCCTTGAAAATTTCCAAGTCTTTTCTCAAATCACTTATTGGATTTACATCTTATCCTAAATTACATAACAATAATCTTGTTATCAAAAAGAATACAGAGAGCATAGAATAGAGCCAGCAAGATGTTATTTGTGTTTATTGTTGATGAAGTGATCTAACCACAGTCAACAAGTCTCAGGTGACAGCCAACAAAAATTCAGGAAAGCTTTCTAGGGATGCACCTAAGTCATCACAGATCTTAAGACTCCTTTGATTATGACCACAGATTGATCCACATACATTTTTCAACCCAGGAAAAATCTATGATTTCATATTATAGCCTTGATACAAAAAAAGCCAGACACACACATATGTAATCAATGTGGAAACATATAATTAAACACAGACATACAAACACATACCAAATAAACAGGTATATACAGAAACATGTGAACAACGAAAATCAAAAACATAAGTTGATACCAATTCTCTAAAAAAAAAAACTAATTGAAAACATATTTCATTTAAGTACAACTGTCAATTCATCTATATGTGACTGTCATGATAAATGAAGTGACCATCTAAAGACGAGTAACTTTGCCGTATCGTTAGTATAGTATAGGGTGAAGAAGGAATAAAGAGCAACAATGAAGTTTCTTTCTGCAAAGAGTTCTAATTTAAGTTCATGCATAAAAAAGAGTGCAGGGTCTGAGGATATGAAATCATATTTATACAATGACAAACATAATATTATCTCATCTTCCATCTTTTAGGTCCAACTTAACTATGGAATTGTGTCATTCTGTGTATTTGGAAGTTAATTACCACATTGTAAAGCACCATTGAGCGTTTTAAAAAAATATAAGTTGGGCTATATAATTTGTTTATTATTACCATTATCATTATTATTATTATTATTATTATTATTATTATTATTATTATTATTGTTATCATTATATCATTACTACTATTATTATTATTATTATTATTATCATTATCATTACTATTATTATTATTATTATTATTATTATTATTATTATTATTATCATTATTATCATTAAATAGACTAGTTTAGTATTAGTATCATCATAACACTAAAAAATCTCTCAATTGTCTTTACCATTCTCACAGTACAGACATTGCCACAGACATTGCCTTATTCATGTCAAGGCCATTCTGACAACACGTTTACAAGGCAGGACATTTGAAACCACGAATGATTCTTAAAATTCAATAAGGAATTTTAGCGTTATTTCAAATATATTTGTCAACAGATTCAATTAATTTTAGGTGGGATGACAGATGCTAAGCGCATAAGCGCTAGGGTTCAAACACGTGGTCAGGTTACTAATATTGTTGGAGTTTTCTCCCTTACCTTGTCGGCTTGAGGATTAGTGCGTGGCATAGCTTGACGGCGTGCTGCTCTCTTGGGGTCTTCACTGGGTGTGTTGTAACCAAACACTTTGACAAACACAGCCATGAAGAGGATGACTCCGACTCCCATCAGAAGCACAGCCCACCAGAAGTCCTTTGGAGTAGGGGGTGGGGATTTAGAATAAGACGGTGAACAAAAATTAGTTGAGGGAGAGGAGAAGACAAAAATTAAGAAAGATGGGTGACAGTTGTAAATATAGAGCAACATCCAAAAGAAGTGAGAACGAAAAGACCAAGTAGAAATGAAAAGATAAACATACCAGTTATTACCAAATTAGCAGCAAAGATGACATAAAATATATTAATAAAATTTCATAAGAACAAGTATCAATAACTTGAATTATGCAAATAACAAAATATAGCTTACCACAATCCAATCTTCTATGTTCTGAAAAGTGACTGGGTCGAAGATGAGTTTGGTGAGCTGTCTGAAAGGACCCTCTGCATCATAGTTTCGGCATTTAGAGAATATATCACAGTATCCTTTACCATAGTTGCACTTTGAACCTGTTTTTTTTTTTTTTTAAAAAGAAGACTTTACTGATGCATCAATTCTTTTTGTTCTCTTCCTTCATTTAGATCTATAGAAGCCAGGTCAGTCCTGGTCAGCAAAGAAACTAGTAACAGTAGGGAGAAGCAAGTCTATGGGAAATGATTGCAGTTGAGAAAAGTGAATGGGTGACAGTTAAAAAAACAGTGTTATACTATTATCATGATTCTGCCCCCCCCCCCAAAAAAAAATCAAATCAAATCAAATCAAATAAATAAATTAAATTAAATTAAATTAATACAAACATGAAATCTAGTAAATGATGACACACTAAACATGGAGTGTGTATGTGAGTGTGTGTGTGTGTTTATTGGAAGGCTGTGTTTGTGCCTTTTCAGTTGAAAGGTTGCAGTGGGCACCGTTGAGTATAAATCCATTGTTCAGAAACTGGTGAAATGGAGAGAACTTGAATTCACCAACTTTCAGGTTTTGTGTTAAGCGGTGATCACATATGACAAACAAACATGACTCATCAAAGGAAACAGCTTTACCTGCAGGGCGTTTGATTCCCAAGTTGCCATCTGTATTTCCCTTCCCTTCTTGAATTCTCTGTAGCAGAGTCTTAAACTCTGCAGATTCTGCTTTGTTAACGCTGGTGGTGTCGAAGGAGGAGACGCATTCAGAGCTTTCATCTTTCTCTGTACGTCACACAAATTGAGTAAAACAAAAAGAACCATATGATAATATGTTATCATTAATTGTATGTCATTGTACAAAGATCTATTAATAAACACTCTCTTGGTGAGGTTCAGTTTAAGTCAAACTGAAATATGTCAAGGACTTATTGTCACTATAACATTTAGACCAATGCCATCACTATTTGAATTAATCTACCACTTCTATAGCATGGTCAATAATGATCATGATCGGTCGCCATAACAACAAATCATTTATGAAGAGTGTAAACAACAACTGATAAAAATAGAAACCACCAAATTCGTCAACAAACTTGACCTAAGGGATGTTACTGGCATAAAAAAGAAAAAAATTGATTACACCACCTTTTACCTCAAGAAAAGCGTCAATGTCACGAGTTCGATTCAGGTTCGGGCATATGGCAGTTTAGCCGTATTTTATGCCCTATACTGAGGATCGTGTGGAGCAGGAAAGGGGTTAAGATCCGTTCATGATGGGATTTCAAATAAATTTTAAAGAGAAATTCGATAGTCATTCTTTTTCTCAAATCAACAATAATTTCACATAAATTCCCCTGCCTTTGAGACTAGTTAAGAGGTTCAAATTAATTCAGTTCATGACAAGTATTGTTTCTTCTTCATGACAGTGTTGCTGGTAAATTGTTCATGAATATGATTTTAGAAATCTTCTTTCCCTCGAGATTTTAAAGACTCTTGTTTTGTTTGTTTTTTGCTGTTTTAGGGCTCTATCGACACAGAAAGGTCATTTCAGTGCCCGCCATACGGCTTCAAACAAATCAAGGTTGA
>JARBEQ010060191.1:0-14817 GCA_030265355.1 Tritonia tetraquetra | reverse complement strand
ATTGGTCACCTCGTTCACCGTTGCTTGACCCCAACTCCTGTCGAGTTGTGTTAACCACTCAGCCACTGACGCCTCCACCCACAGAAAACAACTCCGGAGGATTGTCGCAACATGACACAAAGGCAGGTCGTTCTATCCTTAAAAGCAATTAATATTTTGTTAACCATCCTAATTAACAATTATTAGTAATCTTACTGGCGTATAGACATGATTAGTGTCGTGGGCTCCCGTTTTGCTATTATCGCCTAAGCAACAACACACACAATCCGGGAAATGACTGAAAGCCTAAACAAGATGTTTAATCCGATCAAGGTTGCACTGAATGCCCAACTTTCCCTCCAATCTAAATACCAAATAACATAAGCGGTCCGACCGTGTACCACTACTTGTTTGAAAAGTGGACAGGAAATCAATTGTTTTGTTTAGACTGAGTGTCATCCATTATGAATAACGAAAGTTCTGGTCCAGAGCTATGGTTAAAAACTTTAGGAAATTAACGGCTTTTGGATAACGGAGTGCTATTTCTATTGAATGACGAAAATTCTAGAAACGGTATTGAAAGCAAGGCAAGGGTAAAGATAAGCAAGGAAAGTGTAAAGATTAACGCCTGCTGCCTTCGTGGAGGATTATGACGGAAATTAGAATATAAACAGAGCATTGATTCAGTCAGGCAGATATAACCCAGGATACCAACATGCTGTCGGTCTAACAGGAGAACATAATTCAGACGAAATCCAATAATGGATGGATACGATAACTTTGACTTGAAACACGTGTGTAATTATTGGGTACAGCCAAGGTAAGGATCAATGGTATTAGATATTCCGTGGACCTAATTCATGATCATAATGTTATTTTTTATAATATGTAATGCACTTCAGTAACGTTTCATGATGATTCACCAATTGGATGTGCGGTGTTATGAGATAGACATATGATCCAGAATGATTCTATGATGATTGGTATGTGTTGATTACTACAAGTATCAAATGACCTCTGTCATCTTCATGCATGGTTGTTTTATCTTGCCACATGCAAAAAGTCTGTCCTCTGAAGTGAAAGGTACATGGTTCGATTCCCGGCAGCGTCGGGTATTTTTCTCCGTGAAACTCGGTGAAAGGTAGGTGGGATCAAAGAACCTAGTCCTAGACGGACGATAAACTCGGAGGTCCCGTGTGCACGTTGCGCACGTTAAAAAAACCCTAGGCAGTTAAAAATCGATAATAGTAGGCCGCAAGGCGGCTGTCCGGGCAACATTAATCCCTACCACAAAGGTCACAGTGGGTTGATCACCTGCTTGGCTTAATATCTTGATCCAGAGAAATCCAGCCTCATAGTGCTGGCTCTATACTGTAATGGTAAAGGGGAATTGGATAAGAAAGAAAGAAAGAATTGTTTAACGCCGACCTCAAGACTTTGGGGAGTAAATGACGGAATCCTGCAAGCGCGGGAAACTAGGTGGTGCTGTGACGTCATCGAAAGAGACGAAACTAAAGCTAGGGATTTCAGGAAAATGGATCTAGCGAAACATTATTAAAAATTATCCTGTGATGAGCTTAAATTTGGGACATATGATAAGAGAACGAAGACATATTACTTAGATGTAATAAATACTGGGATTCATCTTTTATAATATCAATAACGGCTTCGTTCATTTTCAATTATTTTGTATTTGCTGTTGTTTAAAGTTTTCTTAACGAGCCGAAGGTACAACTTCAACAGCGGCATCTGATACCACGTATATAACATGTTGGAACTGATATAGTTTTCAGTGGGAATATGATATATTAAATAGTATGATAACCCTTCGAACCCAGAGAGTAACTCTCTCCTCCTAGACAAACGAGACAAAAAGCTGTGAATCGGGCCTCAGGCTGTGTTGTAACAAAACAAGAACATACGGATTCGGACAACGGATCGAACAGTTTGAGATTGGTCAGAGTTCCCTGCTCTTGAAGCAGACTTAACCAACGTAAATTCCCCTGCCCACCCAAAGTGGCAAATTCTCCCAGTCTTATAACTGAGAGGTGACCACACGGGCTACATTAATTGGCCTTGCTTATGATTAATACTGATCAGTGTATTGCTCACGGTGTCAATAAAGAGTTATGGACACTGTGGGCTGATCACCTGCCTGTCTGAAATTATTTGATCCACAGTATTTCCAGCCCTGTGCTCAGCCTTGCTTGGTCATCGGGGTGCCTGCATTTATATCGGGTATCTTGTGTGCCTTTCCATGACTGAAAATGGGGTTGGCCCCAACACTGCTTTGCGGTGTTCGGTCAAACAAACAAAATCCACCGATAGAACGGGGAAAAAAGCAAATAAAGTTGTCAAATTGTTGTCAAACACGATGACCTTGCGAAAGCGAAAACCATCAATCATCGATTGAACCCCAATTTATTGACAACATTAGTTTAAAAAATGGCCGAAATCGGAGACTGGGTCGATCAAAGCACACTGTAAAGGTATGAACTATGAACCATCCATAATATTTAGAACTTTGAACTAAGAACTCTACGACTCTTTCAAAATGAAAAGGGTCATTGCCTGCCGGCGCATAAATGCGACACGGGCATAAATCAATATTTGCCCCGGGCATCACCAGACCTCTGTACGCCACTGCCTTTGTCTCTCTACACACTAGAGCAGATGGCGACTATTTTGGACATGTCTTACGAAGAGACAGAAATCCGTACTGGTCAATAAAGCTATGTTATGACATCAATTTTCACCAAATCTGGCGACAGATTCAAAGGAAGACCAGTGACAATACACACAGTCATCAGCAGAGACCTCGCCCGTCTCAACAACAAATCACTGAAATTCCACTCCAACAAAGACCATGCCTTCATACGATCAATTGTGCAAGACAGATAACGATGGCAAGAACTGACGACAAAGATTGGAAAAGCAGCCGAGACCTCGAGGTCGGAGCACTGAAACGCGAAAGGCCCTCTTCTTTCACTTTATATTACTCTTCGCTCCCTATTCTCAGAGCTACTCCAGTTTTGAAATCGTCCATGATCCTATCTAATTTGTTTACCATCGTCCATAATTTTATTCATTTTGTCCTCGGTATATTAGGAATAGAATGATTAGAAGTATTATTTAAATAACGACGAAACAACAAACTCCCAGGTGCCAGGTAGGATCGAAAGGTATGTGCCTAGAAGAAGAAAATTATGTATTGAAAACTTACCTTGACACGATATCTAATTTATTTCCGGTGTCATTGGAGCCCAAACAAAAATCGTATCTTTTTGATTGAACACAACTGCTCCACAATTTTGTGTTTTACAGAAAAGAAAAGTGCACTCCGATTGCTGTCAACCTATATGGAGGGTATAGTTTTGGAAGAGTAACTAGAGTTTAGAGGTGAGATGAATGCATTTGTATCTATCCACTTATGTCAACGAATATTGGACCAACTCGACAAAGTAATAGCTCTATATAATGAGTATTGTCTGCTAATTATCAACACCATAGATAAGGCCCTCTCTCTAAAACAAAACAGAAGAGAATGAAATTGAAATGGTTTACATCCTGGACTTCTTTAGTAGAGTTAGACTAGCCTACAGCTATTAGAACATTCATCGTCATAGGGAGAGTCATACCAGACAATAAGGACCTCTCTCTAAAATGGACAGAAAAGAAAGAAATTGAAATTTAAAAAATTACATCCTGGACTTCTTTATAGACAGAGTTTGACTAGCCTACAGCTATTAGACCATTTATGTATCATTATTATTGTAGCCACTCCAAACAAATGACATTCTGAATGCAATGATCTTTTTGAGCAGGGCAGGGATCTCATCTGTCATGTCACATATCTACTAGTTAAGTTATGATGTATGTGACCGTGTCAGCATGTGGAGTAGTCTAGATCTATCCTACTCTTCTGGCCCTCCAGAAATTGTGTTGGTTGAGGCAGCAATGTTGTCACAATTTTCATCCCTTTCCATGATTCTATGTCGTGATTTTTAAAACCCGTTCCATGCTGACGCGACTGGATGCGACAATACCCAGCCCTCCTAAATGTGCCACAGTGCAACATGAAGTCCTACTTACACTTTTGACATGGCATACTTACTAAATCTCACAAGCAGTGCTTATTTCCTATTGCGCATCTTATCAGCCACAAGAACACGTGGATCAGGGGGGAAAACGAATATTTTTATTTGCCTTATTCTCATTCTACAAGGGATTGAATCGGAGCGAAATTTATTGACTTAGCATGACTGGTTGCTCTCTATTTTTTTTTTTTTTATTGAAAAAGTTGTATGATGGTGAAAGCTAGTATGATAATATTTTTATTGATATTGTCCACAGGTGCCATTTTTTTTTTAGGTTTACAATGAGTGAACACAATAAGTAGACAAGTAATAGCAGTAGGTTTACGATCCCTCTCTCTTTCTCTCTCTATATATTCTAGAATATTATGTGATGGGCAAAAGTATGAAAATGATCTAAATGGTGAAAGTGATAGGAAGGAGCGAAGACTAGTGAAATGCGATAATTTTTTCTTGTCTAAGATTTTGGAATAGTTGTATTCCTTCAAATCAACAAACACCTTAACTCATTCCCACCCGATTCGCCCGGTCTTGCCCAATCATCGTCATCCCGCTGCCACCTGACTCGCCCGGTCTCGCCCGCTAGTTAACACCATGGAGTCACTTCACTTGAACTCATTTAACGTGGAAACTAAAAGTAGCACATTCGGTTTCGTTTCTAACGGAAGTAAACATTGCTTGAAAATGAAACTGAAACGTTACCGCAACAAGACTGGACAACCACAAATGTGTGCGCTTGCCAGGGCGCAAGAAAAGGTGTTTTCAGTGTGCATCGGAAAAAAAGAAAATAACAAACAGAGCTATAGAAACCGTGTATGGTTGCGAACTATGCTGTGTGCATCTGTGCCAAGGACTATGCTATACAAAATTCCATAATATACTGTAACATGGACAAATAAGTGAAGAAAAACACACGAAAATGTACATTGTTTCAGTTTATTGATTTTTGATAATTTTTTTCACACATTTAATACAATATCACAACAAAGTATGTTATGTCAAATTAAAGATGATTTCCTCTTCTTTCTAAAACAGGTTTTGGCTTGGTTCTAGCACTTTGCATTTGATAGTTATGAATTTTTATTTAATAACAACTACCATAGTCAGGCAGAGTTATCTCCCTGCCCTTGGGGTTCCAGGGGTACACAGGCCCAGAATGGCTGGGTGATAAAGGGTTAAAGAAAACCGGTTAAAAGAACATCACCAATCAGCATACAAAAGAACTGAGACTGCCCTTGTCAAAGTAAATTCTGACTTGTTAAAGTTTCAGTGCTTGCTTTATTAGACCTTTCTGCAGCATTTTACATCATTGATCATGAAATTCTCTTAAAAGGTCCAAGTACAGAGTTCCGATCTTGGTCCTATTCTCTTTTCACTGTACTCGCAGCCAATGTGTAACATCTTAAAGCATCGTAGTTTAACAATCATGTACAGTGAAACCTCTGAAATCAGCACCCCAGACAATCGGGAAGGGTTCCCGAGTAATAGAGCCATTTTTTATGTTGCATTGCTATTTCTCGGAAGAATTCATGCTTCTTAAAACAAAATGTTATCACATCTGGGTTACCCATTAACATCTCCTGACACTGACACACTCGGTCAGCACTACTGCCATAACCAATCTGCCCAGTCACAGTGGGTGTGATTGGTCACAACGCTGGGTGTCAATGGTCTACGAGGGATTACCTTGCAACGGCAGAAGGGCTTGTCCATTGACTACCCTGATCGCACATATGTGCGATTTTTCAGCATTTACATGATAGTACAATAATTGCATATATTTGCGATTTTAACATTTTAACATAGTCCTATTATCGCAGATATGCCATGATGGTAGCTTTACGTAAATGTAGCTATACTTTAACTTTCGTTTCTTAGTACGTGGAACTCTTTATTGGGAAAGTTTTTTTTTTGATGAATTTTTATACTGGGTGACTGAAATCCATTTCTGCACATCTGATTGACAGGCTTTCTCCCAAAATATTTTTTTCCTCAATTTTCACCCTCACTGCCATCCTTATTGTGCATAAAGTACAAAAGATAAACAATGTTTGGTGATATTTTCAAAACGTTTATTTAATTTCTTACAACGTTTAAAAAAATGAAGAGAAAAGCATGTAAAATAAAAAAGTTATTGCAATTTGAAAATGTTGATGTTTTTGTGGGTATCCAAGACAAATTCTGTTTCGAACCTTGGTAGTCAGTGGGTTAAGACTCCAAACATAGGAGGAAAATCAAAATCTCCATTCCCCCTCTTTATTTCAATGCACAAAATTCACATTCTTCGACTTACCTTGAGAAAATGATTACCGGTACCCCATATATCCCTTCTCGGCAACTCAGATCACTTGATGCTAAACTGTTACAAGTTACAAGTACTCATCTTAAACGTTTTGGAGATAGATCTTTCAGTTTTGAACTCGCATCCTCAATCAGTAAGGCTAGTGGGCAGTGTTACAACATTTTAGAAAAAATTTAAAGACACATTTATTTACAAAATATTTATCATAGAAGGATTTATTATCATTGCTAGAAAATGTCCATTTCTGTAGTGGTGATGATGATTTGTTTTATTTAATTTTATTCAATATTAGTAGTACTATATTGATTCTTGTTGTAGACATCTGTATAACATTATGATATATATGTATATAATGGATTTTAGCATAGATTTTGAAATAACAGTTGCATGAACTTAGAGTTATGTATAATGATGTAGAATATGAGTGTAAGTAGTTTGATGTGGAGTGTGTCAGGCTATTGTAAGGCGCCTTTAAGTTTCGACATAAGGCGCTATACAAAAAAACTATTATTATTATAAGAGGGAATTTCCTTCCACATCATACATATATTTCACTGTATGACAATGTTATTGATATTCATTATATATCATAACTCTTTTTTTTCTTCTTTTTCAATTTCACAGGAGTCTTGTTGTATGTAATGCATGCCAATCTCCTCTAAGATGGATGACGACAACATCAGCACCTCATCCAGTGGAAGTCTTGGCAACAGTTACACAAGCCCTGTGGTTTTATCATCACACCCTCTGGTCACAATCAAGACACTGATTCACACTGAACCCAAAGACAAAACTATTACTAAAGCAGAAATTGAAATCAGAAGCAAAAATAGTACCGCAGCAAAAATTGGCCCTGAAGACAAAGGTCAATGTCCATCCGTTTCAACGACAAAAGTAGATATTACTCCTGGAATATCAAAACGTGTTTACCATACAGTTAAGAAAAGCTTTACCAAAAAAGTATTGAGAAATACGTTCAGTGATGTGAGGCAACTGAGGAATAGAGTCCAAGGAAAAGAAAAGTCAGTACCGTCATGTCCAACACTTCCATCCAATTTCAAAAGTAAAACCATACAATCCATAAGCGTTAATTCCAAACTGAATAAGACTACTTATCAAATTAAAGACTTTGGGAGTAATCAAACTTTCAAACTCTCCCAAGACACAGCTGACTTTATTTCTACTGCTGCTTCCAAACATGGACTTGTCCCAAGGAAATCAGCTACATATTCATGCAAATCAAAAAGAGATACATCTGACCCAAAACATTTTGATGGCATGAAAATGAAGAAGGCACCAACGCAATCTGTGCTGAATAATCCAAAGAAAAGATCAGTTGATTGTCAAAGCCCTGTAAGAAGACGAAGGCAGCCATCACCTGATGATAATAAAAGACCTGTTGGGAGACCTAGGAAAAAACAAAGGGGTCACCCAAAAAATAATGTAGGAAGACCGAGAAATACGTCACTTGCTGACCAAAAAAACTCAGTTGGAAGGCAGAGGAAAAGATCACTCGATGACAGTGGGGGAGAAACAGTGCCGATGAAAAAAACACGTTTATCAACAATGTCCCAGATCACTTCAGTTCGGAAATCTGATAGCTCAAAAAAATCCAATCCATCGAAACATACGGTTGGAAATAAAGCAGTGAACGTGCATTTAAAAACAGCAAAATCTACCAAGAAGGCACAGCATGGTTTAGCCTCTAAACAACTAAATAAAGATTTGGTTAAGAGGAAAATGACATTTAAACAAATGAAGAACTTAAAACTTCAGCATAAAAAGAGACAAGTGGGAAATAGGGGTACCAGTTTGAAGAAATCGCAATTAGCTACAAAGAAGACAAGGCTTAGAAATGCTCAACGCAAAACCACTGTGCTAAAGAAAAAACTGTTGGAGGTTGAAAGGAAAGACAAAAGAAGGTTAAAACGTTCAACTGGGAAAAGTAATGTAACAAGTTCTGTTAAAGAGAAACTGAATAAAGATAGAGTTTTAGTACATGAAGGTCAAAGCAATGTGAAACGAGGACGGAAGGCAAAGCAATCTAAACCCATTCGGCATAAATATGGTCCAAGACCCAGCGAGCATCGAGTAAGAAATAAAAACACGGTGCCAACTTGGACAGTGTCAGATGAATCGGATTCTGATTCCTCTCTTTTGACCGACTCGGCAGATGAAGTAGACGATTGGCTCAAGTTTTACCCTGATCCAACAGTAGGTTATCCAACTGTGGAGCTGGATAGAGACTGGGCTGACGAGGAGTTTGAATACAATTCTAGAGACTCAGATGACGAGGAATTCAAATACAATTCATGCACAAAATCATATAGAGGGACAGATGAGGAGAAACTGTTTGAAGCCAATTATGTTGAAGATGGAAACCCTGATTACAATGATGTCTCTGAAAACGAAAGTTGTAGCATTTACGAGGAATCTGATGATGAGAACTATTATATTGATGATGCTATTCCTACTCATTCTTTGAAAGGCTCAGCGGGGGAAGTGATACCTGATTCAAAAGCAAAATATTATAAGAACTTTGTGAACGCTCCTTATTTCTTTGAAAACCCAAATGTTGATGAGGAATTTGATGACGAGAACTGTGATAGGGATTCTCCTATTCCGTGTAAACTTCCTATGTGTCCTCCGTACCCGTCCAAGAAGCCAGTCTCCGTGTTCTACTATGTAGGTAAGAATGTTCCCCTCGTTCGCTGTGATCCCTCACATACTTGCTGTAAGCGGCGTGTTGTCACTACAGTTGACCAAGCAACTCAGTGTAATATTATAACAGAAAAAAAGTTGACTGTTTTATCACCACCAAAGAAAAAATCTCCAACGGGCGGTAGGGGAAAAAAGAGAAAGTTTGAAGATCCATCAGAAACTTATGCAGACCTCCAAACTTCAAATATGTGCCATGAGCTTACATCATCTTCCAAGAACTTTTTATCAGCCACACACCCATTACCTTGTTATATCACCAAATGTTCATATAGCCCTGAGGAGACACAGTCATCTGATTCTATTCAACGGAACTATAATATAAGAGTCCAGATAAACCCGGACTATCCTGAACCACTTCGCAAACCTGTCAAAAATTATACAAGCACACATAGCGTATTAGACACTCCTAGATCTCATTCAAAGTCGTCTTACTCCGATTGCTCTCCAATAAATCGTTGCAGTGAAGATGTTCAAACTTCTGATGTCGGTGTAAAAAATTCAGTGAATGTTATTACATACTCTCCATTAATGTCGGTCACAGATTCATTCCCCAAGGCAAGCAAGCGTTCACTTAGAAGTTCAGCATTAAGTCTATTGTCTACAAAGTCTTTCCAGTCACCTCACTCTATCGCCACTCCTGTGAACTTGGTCAAAAACGCTGGTCGTGTAGAGAACGTATTAAAGTCAGCTACTGTCATGAATGTAGACACGACTTCTTCTTGTATCATCAGCAACCCGGCAGTGATGCCTGTATTGACAAATCCAGTCAGTGGTCGTATGGATATCAACCACACCGCAAACTTATTGCAGAGTCCGGTGGGGAATGTAGGAAACGTATCTTCTCTTTGGATAAAAAATATAGCAAATCCGGTATTGACCAAACCTGCCAGTGGTCATATGGCAAATCCGGTATTGACCAAACCTGCCCGTGGTCATATGGCAAATCCGGTATTGACCAAACCTGCCAGTAGTCATATGGCAAATCCGGTATTGACCAAACTACCTTTTGTCTTTGTGGATCACAGACACATTGCAATCACAGAAAGAAAAAACTCAGTACAGACGCCTGTTGGGAATATAGACAACGCCTCTTCTCTTTTGATAAATAATCTGACAAATCCAGAATTAACAAAACCTTCCAGTAGTCATATGGCAAATCCTGTATCGACCAAACCTTCCCTTGTTCTTGTGGATCTCAGACACATTGCAATCACAGAAAGTAAAAACTCAGTACAGACTCCTATTGGGACTTTTGACAAGGCCTCTTCTCTTATGGTAAATAATCTGGCTAGTCCAGAATTAATAAAATCTTCCAGTAGTCATATGGCTAATCCGGTATTGACCAAACCTTCTTTTGTTCTTGTGGATCGCAGACACATTGTAATCACAGAAAGTAAAAACCCAGTACAGACTCCTGTTGGGAATGTAGACAATGCCTCTTCTCTTAGGGTAAAGAATCTGACAAATCCAGAATTATTAAAACCTTCCAGTAGTCATATGGCAAATCCCATATCGACAAAACCTGCCAGTAATGAACTTGTTAGTTTGTTAAAGGCTCCTATACTGAATACAGACAAAACATTTTCTCATATAAAGAATATGACAAATTTGATATCGACAAAAGCTGCTAGTAGTCATATGGATATCCACCACACCACAACCTCAGAATCAGAAAGTAGAAACTTATCAAATACTCCTGTGGAAAATGTAGACAACACTTCTTCTCCTATCATAATCAACAATATGACCTCAACTCCAGTACTGACCAGCCCTGCGAGTAGTCATGTGGATCTCAACCACAACACAAACATGGAAATCAGTGCAGTTAAACCAAGTCAGATACCCACTTTTTTACAAGATGGTTGGAGACTGGTACCCACACCTTCCATGGACTCTGTGAATTGGAAGAATGCAGTCACTGTTGCTTTGAACAAAAGTCAAACAGTCCCAACTACAACTCACAGCAATACGATGACTACTACTACTACTACTTCTGATAGCGATATGAATCTAAGTGAGAAAACTCGACCTATACACAAAGATGTCACTCCAGTCATTATAAACGAGAATACTCCTACTCTTACGACGTCTTTCAACACCACCAAATCCTCTTCACCATCAGACCAGTCAAAAACAGTTTCTCCTTCAAACACAATCATTGACAAGATTCTCACAACCCCAAAATCACATAATACTAATACTTCCAGCACTCCTGTGAACACAAAGAAAGTGACACCTTCTGAAAACACGCCTGTGTATAAAACAAGCATAGATGCCTTTCCTGAGCATGTTGAGTCTGATATTGATATGAAGTTTATAAAATCCATTTTTTCATCAGACAAAATCAAGTCTATTTCTCCTCTGAGTTTAGTAAACAATGGCACTGCACCGGTCAAACCTAAGGCGTTAGGATCTGTGATAAATTGTTTTGTCAATGACACCAACACGTCCATGAATTCAAATACGGATTCTAATGCATCTGTCCAGCCAACTCAAGGCCTGATACCTGTAAAGATTTATAAGATTAAAAGTGGACAGGTCACAATGTCTTCCAGTACCGATGTTGCCAGCAGTTCTGTAGAGGTCAACATTCCTGAAAGTGTATGCAAAGATAGAGTTTGTGAAAACATGATCCCAGTGAGATCCATAGCCAGCCAATCAACACATACAATTCATCAAATCAAAGACAGAGTTGATGAGAATGTGAACGTAGAGAAATCAATACTCATATCAAACCAATCCACCCCTGTAATTCCTCATGTCGTCACAACAGTCTCTCCCAACATACCTACTTCTGTGTTCAGCGGGGATGACATTTTGACATTGTCCACAGAACATGGTCCTGTGATCATCAGAGAAAAAAAAAAAAAATTTGCCTGAGTGATTCTTGTACTTGTAAGCATGTAGATGAAGGATTAGTTGACAAACTGTTCCCAAAACTCATGAAATTTGAATACCTGATGTATGATGACTGTATCTTTTTGTTTTTATTAGATATAGAAACTCTTCTCATTGCTTTTCTTTCAAGATAAGAACTTGTCACTTCTACTTCAATCCCACTCTTTTGCAATTTAATTATGACCTTAAGAGCCTCAAGGTTCATGGTGCTAAACGGTGTTCTGCCTGGAAGTATTAGAAGGGATAGTTTAACACTTTCCGGATTGGACACTGGTCGATAACAATTTGCTTTTTCCAACTTTCTCAGATGAGGGTAAGGGAGGTAATTGGAGTGAAGTCTCGTGCCTTGTAGCTGGGACCCCAGAAAGTTGCTCTCAATTTCCCCAAAAGTTGTAAAAAATTGGAGAAGTTGCACTCTTTTCAAAAGTAAGTTATTTCTACAGGTGGAAGTCACAGTAACAGCAGAAGTCTGTGAAGGCAAACAATTTTTCGAACTAATTTGCACGCTGTGTGGTCAGTGGATGGACAAATCCATTTTAAAAAAATAATTACAATTATATTATAAGTAAGTACCTAATAATAGCATTCATTAATGAGAAGGTACTGTAAGTACCTAATAATAGCATTCATTAATGAGAAGGTACTGTAAGTACCTAATAATAGCATTCATTAATGAGAAGGTACTGTAAGTACCTAATAATAGCATTCATCAATGAGAAGGTACTGTAAGTACCTAATAATAGCATTCATCAATGAGAAGGTACTGTAAGTACCTAATAATAGTATAGCATTCATCAATGAGAAGGTACTGATGATTAGAAAAGTCCTTCAATGTCAAAGAGCTGAGCAAGGGTGTTAACCCAAAACGTTCTTTGTATTTATCCTTTAGAATTTTTTTTACATTTTCATTTATTATATCACTCTATTCAAAGAATGTACAGATATTTTATCTTGACGTTTATAAAAAAAATTAAAATTCTGAAATCGTATTCAAACTTGGCCAACCAAAATGACAAATAATATGCTTGATGTTTACCACAAACATGACCTTATTAATTGTTTTGATTACACAGGATTGAAAATATCCCATATTTTACCCACTGCAACTGCAAGAATTATGAAGAAACCCTGAGAAATGTTATGTAGCAAAGACTTGTTTTGGTATTTGAAAATCTAGACGTCTATAAATTTAAAATTCTATGTGTTTTATCCTGACTTGTTCTAAAAATGACTCACTGTCGATAGCGTACTACGTTCGTTCAGTGTTGCTTCGGATATGCCATTGCACTGGCTGGAACTGGAAAAAGAAAACAAACATCGAGTGAAGTGTGTGATTTTCTACCGATTTTGAGCAACTTGTGATAAGTTAATTGAGAGGTATCTCTTTCAATAGAACAATCTTAAAACGTTACCACCTAGGCTCAATCTGGTCAGGCTCAAAACTAAACATAGTTTAGCTTGCTTGCGTTTGACTCAAGTTGGGTCCCGAAATAAACATTATATGAAGTTACGATGTAAACATAAACAGACTTGTCTAGCTATCGATTTTAGTACGAGGGGTTTATGTTCTATGTCATCAATTTGTGCTCGGTTTTTTTCCTGTTTGCTCGTCTTTTCAAAAATTCGAAAATTTTTAGGAAAAAGTTACACTGGGGCCCAGCTGTATTTGAACTCGATTCCACTTTGCCTCCTGAGTTAGATATAATATAGTAAAATCAATAGGGTGGACTATGTCTCCTGAGTTAGATATATAGTACAGTCAATAGGTTGGACTATGCAGTAGCTTGGTGGGGGGAACTATTTGAAAAGTTTCAGTTTTATCCATTGCATTTTTCCTATGATAATTGACAATACTGGGTTCCCAGAAAGTTGCAAAGTGCGGCCATGATTTCCGGGTCCCAATGCAAGTTTTGAGATTTTAGCGGTTATTGGTGTAACTTTTGCCATTTTTTCAGCGCTTGATATTCATTTTTACGAAATTATTGAATAATTTAGGTGAAAGTCTCATTCATTAATTCCCATATCCAGGATAGACATAAGTAATCATCAATAACTAGACGAGTCTGTTTACATCTCTATGTGGTTTACATCGTAATGTTTACGAGAGACCCAACTTGAGTCAAATGCAAGCTAAACTATTAGATGTGTTTAGTTTTGAGCCTGACCAGATTGAGTTGGTGACTTTGATTGAGAGATACCACTCTACATTTCGTTAAAATCCTTAACCGGTCAAAAATCACATGCTTCTCTCGACGCTTGTTTTGGATTTCCACTATTTCCAGTTTTATTCTTTGGTATTATTAGGATTATATTTGAAGTATTATATAGTGCGCTTTCGACAATGAAAGTCAGTATTTAGAACAAAGATACATGAATGCTATAAAATGAAACAATTCCTTATGTACGTATCATTACAAAAAATGACAGATTTTCAAATTTCCAAACAAGTCTTTACTAGTCTAGAGAACATTTATCAGGGGTTCAATATTTCTTGCAGATAACATTTTTATCAGGGGTTCAATATTTCTTGCAGATAACATTTATCAGGGGTTCAATATTTCTCGCAGTAAAATATTGGATGTTTTCAATCATGTGTATCATCAAAAGTGTTAATGACGTTTTTGTGGTAAAGAAATCACAAGCCTTTTTTTAAAAATTTTGATGGCCAAGTTTGAATACGATTTCAGGATTTTTATTTTTTTTAATAGATACGGCATCAAGATGAAATAATTTGTACACTTAAAGCTCGTTATAACGCCAACTTTGGTGACAGTTGAAAATTGGCAGTATAACGAAATGGTACCTGGCAAGAGAATACATACA
>JARBEQ010060080.1:0-14818 GCA_030265355.1 Tritonia tetraquetra | reverse complement strand
CCCCCCCCCCCCCCCCCCCCACATCTAATGAGTAGATATACTACTATAGAGACGACAGAAGCCTGAGACGTCCTTTTTGACGAGGGATTTTAAGACCGTATAAAAGCAACGACCCCGCAGAAAAAATCCATGGTCAGGATGGGATGAATGAATAAAAGGATTTCAGAATAGAGGAAAATGGACGATGCAGTGAATACAAAACGTTAAAACAAGATGATCGAATATTGAAAGAGAGGATTACCTGCAAAGAGTATCCTACAAGAAGCTCATTAAACTCCCTAGACGTAATGAGCATGAACCGAAGCTTCGGCGTGAACCAATAGGCGGTTGTTGTTGTTGTTGTTGTTGTTGTTGTTTTTGTTGTTATAGAAGATGACAATAATGAAAAGTATGTTGAAGATAATGCCTCAAAGATGACAGAATTTAGTTGTAATGTTAGCACCCTCATCATCATTATGATAATTATTACCCTCAGTGCAGATAATAATATGAATAATGGTCATCATTGTGTGTGTGTTTGCTAGAAGAGAAACACATCGATACAATAATCCTGGCCAGAGCGTGCTGGGAAATAGTAAGACGGTAGTTTCAGCAAACGTAATGAGAAACAGGAGAAGGAGACCCAAAAGTGCATATGATATTATCATACATATATAAAAATATAGAATAAACGCAATACATATTTTTTTCAAATGTTAAAAAGAGAGAATAATACGCAATGAATACAACAAAATATTTAAAAACCAATAAATAAACAGATAAATAAATCAAACAGTATAGAAAAATAGGCAAACAAATGAATTACAACGAATACAAAATGTAGAATAACCAATCAATCAAGCTAACTAAAAATCTAACTTTCTACACAACCACAAAAGACGGCCACACCGACACAGAGATTGCTGGAAACCTCCACCATTCAGAATTAAGACCAAGAGGGCAACCAGCCCTCCGTGAGTCGGCGTAAAGCGATTGAACTTGGAAACACACATAACCTTACTAACAACATACACTTGTTTGGGGTTTTTTTTTCAATTCTGTCCCGGTCACGTTTTCATAAACCGCTCCATAATTAATTTTATCTGACTGACACTCATATAGACTACCCACTGAATTTCACATTCACGCTCGGGTGACTATTTAACGTATCATGATTAAAACTTCTTATCCTTTCCAGGTTTAGCTTTCGGTGTCAGGTTAATCTATACCTAATGAAGTAACTTCCTAAAACCCTCCCTATTTCGACTTCTTTTCTTTGCATCAACTAAAGTAGGCTAATTTATCATTTCTTCACAATATCAGAGATGACCTCTGCTGAACATGGAGCTGGCCGGTTTGGATAACAAAACAAAACAAAGTGTAAAAACGTATGGTTACAAAGGGGTTAATGAACAAAGACGTTACAAAGACGAACCCGGAGGGAGAAATAGAAGGTTGTGGTGCTAAAAACAAGATCAATTTTGACAGGATGTTCATCAACAGTAATAGTATAGGTTGCCTTCCAAGTCATAACCTGTTTCACCGCACATCTTCCGGTGCATTTGTAAATACTTAAACACATTTATTAATAGACTCGTGGACAGATTAAGTCTCAGAGAGGCCCTCTATGGCCAGATCAAAACTCACGATGTGCTACCAACCACGGTCAGAAAACCTAACGTAAATCTTTCTGGGGCAGTTTGAAGATGGTCACCCAATGAGCGAGCCCTTGTGTCCTTTGTTTAGTGTTTTCATGTTTGGATTAGATGACTTGGATTATGTATACATGCGACAATACACCAGAGGTGGTCTGCAAATTAACGGAAGAAGAAGACAGGCCCTCCATGGCCAAATTAAGACCCTTCATGGCCGTATCAAAGCCCATAGAGGCCATACAAGGCTAGATCAAGGCTCACAGGGGCCCTACGAGACCAGATTAAGATTTTAGAGGCCAGGCCCTCCATGGCCCGTTAAGATTCATAGAGGTCGTCCATGGCCAGAGTAACAAACAACCTGACTCATCACATACCTGACCCAGAGCTGGTCAGAACCAAATTATAAATAATACATAAGCAACGCTTTCTCGTTGGGGGTTCGGATGTAACCAATTCAATACAATAGTTATGTCAGTAACAACAATCTCGCCTTCACATACTTTACTTTTCCGACCCAGTGGCCACTTGAGCCTTTGCCCTTCGGCCTTCACATAGAAAAAAATCAATATTTTATTAACCAAATCTTTCGTCCATCGGTGATTTGACCACAGTGGGCTGATCCCATGCTTGGCCTAATATCTTGATCGAGAGTAAATCTGCCTCCTAGAGGGGACCCTACACTGTAATGGTAACAGGGAACTGGATCAGAAAGAAAAGTGATTTGACCAATAGGTGCTTGGGTAAAATAAAAATATTAAAATCAAGGAAGTGTGTATTTCTTCATATTACATGAAAAAATACATATATACGGTGTATACGGTGTGTAATTTTTCATGTGGCAAAAAGTGATGACGTCACACATCTTTGTACACCGTGTGTATTATTTGTTCATGCGGTTGAAAGGGGTGACACCACACGCCAGACACATATTATTTTGTTACAGGAATAAATAGACACTGTGTGTATTTCTTCATGTAGTTGAAAGGGATGACATCACACAGGTTTACTTGGCACAATATACATTATGAGCTCCATTTTTCTCTCTTGTCTTGTGTCTTTCTCTCTGTCCCTGCCAGGATATCTACATTCTAATGGTATCCACCATTTCCCCTATCTCTTCAATAAAAATGCGGGATGTGAAATTCGGGTGAAAGGACATACTCATTGAAAAAAAACAGAGGAAGCGAACCAACTTTTCACGCATGCGAACTACAGAAAACAGGAAATCCACCTTTCTAGATTCATTTTGCCATCACAACATTTTACCATGTTTGGTCATCACAATCAATTCTCTATAACTCGTCAGTAGCCACCATTTAAAACAGCTTGGGGGAATTCGTGGCGTTATTCCGGTAACAACGTGTGTGTGTGTGTGTGTGTGTGTGTGTGTGTGTGTGTGCGCGTGCTGCCATCTCTTTCATCTACATCAAGACCTGTCTGTAGTGTGATGTCACCCCTTTCAACTACATCACGAAATACACACAGTGTGTATTTCTTCCTGTAACAAAGATGTGTGACGTCATCACTTTCTTCCACATGAAGAATTAAATACACTTTCTAAAATCAAAGCGTTTTATATTCTGTATACAGACCTAAATAAAACGACGAGTGTCAAAAAAAAAAACCACTGGCCGTTAAAATAGATAAGAGGCTCAGACACCGTTCCTTCAATGTGATTAATTACTACCAATAAAACACTGACCTTTTTAACCAAACCAAAGTAGCTATCATTTATTATTAATAGTCCAATGAATACGAATCTAATAGTTGTCTTTACTTTCTATGCTTTACCCCATGTGGCAAGCGAAAAATACATCAAAGGTATAGACAACAACCGTATAGTGTGTCATTTTTTCTATGGCCCGTATTTTGGCATATCATATTCCTCAGATAATCCAATTGATAACATCATGAATACAATACATAAAACACTCTTCTTCCCCCTATTGTTTCCCTCTATAGCATCATCCATCTTCCAACCGCAAATCAGTTAATCAGAATTATAATGCCTCGACTTGTCTCATCACGCGTTATATTATTCACAGTGGGCTGATCACCTGCTTGGCTTAATATCTCGATCCAAAGAAATCCAACCCCATAGTGCTGATGACCATACACTGTAATGGTAAAAGGGAACTGGATAAGAAAGAAAGAACGTTATATTATCCAATTGTACAACATTGGAAGCTTGTGACAAAAATGTAAAACCACACCATGTGTAGTTATACAAAATATGATAAATGTACGTGATAGGAAAAACAAACAAACAATTCGTGCAACAATTACAGTACCTAACTACTTCTTCATTTTAATGTAGAAAGTTCTTCCGTTGGAAGACCGGTCTACATGGGTACATGGCCCAGGAAGAAGTCGTGGTAAAGCACGTTGACACAATATGTTACCCGAACCACTTCCAACTCCAACTCAACATAGACTTTGTCAACGCAACATATCAGACTTTGTCAACTCAACATATCAGACTTTGTCAACTCAACATAGACTTTGTCAACTCAACATATCAGACTTTGTCAACTCAACATATCATACTCTGCCAACTCACACAATATGTTACTCGAATCACTTCCAACTCAACATAGACTTTGTCAACTCAACATATCAGAATGACTAATAGTAATAGATATTTTGCTTACAAAAATTATACTGGGTTTGAAGAATACAATTTACCTTGCTATGAATTGCCATAGTCTTGGCACACACACAGTAAAAGTAAAATCGATAATGCAGGTATTTCACTTTTCATTGTGTGGTGTTAACTATTTACCATATCATTGCATCATGCCATCTGTTTTACCGTGTAGAATTAAATAAAACAATATCTAACATCTCACCACAGGAGATAAAATACACACAAAAACTCCCAGGCGCGTTTCATATCAATAGTATGGGCATTTTAGAAGTTTTGAAGGCCCTACTTTTAAATTGCCGCCTAATGTGGAAAAATCAGCTGAGTGTTCTTATCTAAGAGGCTTACCACCATGGCAACAGTACATGAAGGGTTCTATGCAAAAATAAAATATATGCCAAATAAGCCAAATTTGAAAGAAAAAAAAGAGTTGTCACCCTGAAGCTGACGGTTATAAATTATTTTATATCAAACATTAAATTTCCACTCCCAAAAAACCTATAAACTGTGTCACAGGAAGATCAAATTCCAGGTTTCCTTATAAAGCCGACTATTCGCCGCATGAAAAAGTGTGATTATCTCAGCTCGGTCAATTTGGATATAGACCGTCTAATATTGCTTTTTGGAATGGAGCCCTTCATATCTTGTTATGGCCAAAACTTGGGCAACACCTAAAAATAGTGACGCTCATTGTGCCATTCAAGATTCGAGGCACAGTGGGCTGACCACCTGCTCGCCTGATTTACATGATCCAGAGTTTTTCGAGCACTGTGTTCAGGAACGATGAACATGGAGCTGGCCGCAACACTCCTTGGGGGTATAATGTAATGTCTCATCATGCCATTCATTTGGACTTGTCATTGCCTCCAACATTCGTCTAATTTCACCACCCACTTGTGCATGCATATTGTCAATCGTCAGGCTTGCACGTAGTGAGTGACTGATTTAATGTCATTGACCTTTTGTGTATAAAAGTCATCATTTTATTTTATTGCTACACGATAACGGTCTCTGCGATCAACACATTTTGATGATGGGATCATTCGCGTGTTTCTATGACCATGAGAGCTAAGCCAGTTGGAGCAAAGCCCCTGATAGGGTTACCCATCCTGGACAGTGTTGAGTGAGAGGGAACCAGGCGGAGATTGATCGAAGGCCTTGAGGTGAAAGCCCCACCGCCTACCTGGGATACAGTGGGATAATCCCCTATTTGTCCGAAATGAACTGATTCGGAGCACAAAACAGATATTGATAAAAGGACTGGCTTTTCGGGAGACGCCTTTGGCGAGTACAACAATTATGAGAATTGTCACATGGAATATATACTAGGTCTATTAGTGGAAAAGAAATAAAGAGAGTTATATGACGAGATGAAACAGTATAGGATATGAATCCTGGGGATAACAAAAACAAAATGAACGGACAAGGAATCTTCTGTTTAGAAGGTAGTAAATGTTTTTATGCAAGTGCCAATGCAATAAATAACAAGGGCTAGAGCAGGAGTAGCGATATTGGTACCAATAAATGAATTATTTGACTGCTTAGATTATAATTGTGTTCACAGTGGGTTTTTCACCTGCTTGGCTTAATATCTTGATCCAAAGATATCTAGCACTCATAGTACTGGCCCTACACTGTAATGGTAAAAGGGAACTGGATAAGAAAGAAAGAATGATTATAATTGTATAAAGTTAACTTATAACTGACGGGAAAAATAATCAAGACGATTGTAGGTTAAACGATGGCCCTAAGGAAGACAATGAGATAACAAGTCAAAATGCAATACGACTAGAACGTACAGTAGACCAAAAAGCCGACAATCTTTCTATGTAGAGGGGAAAAAATAATGAAACAAGATGGACGCCTATCCTAGTTAATATAATGTCATCGAAGAGTGTTTGCTATCAAAGGCTGGATACTCAAATATTTCTGATGATATAATCATATCATTCTCTTTAATTTCGATACAAAAAACATTCACTAATCGATTGTAACTTATCTTTTGTTTTCCACAGATGCCGTTATATTTTATCACCTATACACCATAATTTAAATTTATGATACAATAATTCATTCCTCTAATGTTAATTAAGCATATCATAGTTTGTAAGTTCAATAGAACCCCAAAGATACCAACTACACCTACCAATGTTTTAATAATTCCGAATTAAAATAGATTTGCCTCTATAATATTAGCTGATTCTAAGCAAAACAGAACAATGGCACGCCTTCAATACAACCATCTCAGTGAATAAATATACCATAATGTACATATATCATAGTGTATCATATGTCAGAATTGTATCAAAGTGTTTCATTATTAAATGTTTGTGTCAACAAAACTCATTAGTTATGAAAAGCATTCTATTGATTAACAAGTTTTGTTTAAAATGACAATATAAAACGAGCTTTAATTGTACAGTCAAGTCCCCCTGTCCCCCGTTCATATGTTGAGTTCATCACGAGGGCTGTGATTTTAGGAGGGAAGACTGGGGCACATTATTATCTTTTACAAAGACTTCATCACAGTGGGTTGATCACCTGCTTGGCTTAATATCTTGATCCAGAGAAATTCAGCACTCATAGTGCTGGCCCTACACTGTAATGGTAAAAGGGAATTGGATAAGAAAGAAAGACAGACTTCAGTGTGTTGGGGGCACATTATTATCTTTTACATAGACTTCAGTGGGGTGGGCAAAAAGGTTGCCATTATACACACCAAGACCCAGCTGCCATGGTAGGTGGTCTCTGGGATACAAATAAGTAACCAACCCTAATTGTTTTAAGGAAAAAAGATCCAGAAGTCCACAGGGGTTTGGGGCTGTACATGCTTCTCTCACACCGAGACAAATTATCAGAGTTCCACTATATATCGAGGACAAAGCACAACTGCATTTGATCCTATAACCATCCAACAACCCGATACCAGACACAGAGACCCATCCCGGTGGAGACTGAACTTCTGGAAGGGAATCCTGAATTAGAGCGACAATGCCACAATCTTGTCCAACACTAACATACATGTGGCAACAGTCAGTCTGGTCCGATATGAAACACTGACTTTTCTATAAAGCATTAATCAACGCTCATAAAGAAGAAGAAGAAGAAGATGGTCACACAATGAGCGCGCCCTTGTATCCTTTGTTCAGTGTTTTGATGTTTAGATTAGATGACTTGTTTTATGTATATCATTGTGCGACAATACACCAGAAGTGGTCTGCAAATTAACGGAAGAAGAAGAAGAGGTGGAGAAGAAGAAAAAGAAGAAGAAGAGGAAGAAGAAGAAGACCTGCCACTGACTAGACGATACCGCCATTACAAGGGTCAATACCAATGGGGTGTGCTACAGCTACATTTCTTCTTCCAACTTCATATCAAGTTAGTAGGTAGCTTTAAAATTTTTAACAAAATCGTGGAATGCGGATTTTTTTGGAGGGAGCGGGGGGCGGTAGGTTATTAAAAAGAGCACTATGAAAAAATGAAGCCAACCCTTGATTGATTTATACAGAACATTATATAAATGTGATATTTCCAGCCCACTGCGTCCCCAACCAAAAGGGAGAGTGGTAGACCCGATAGTCCATGAGAGAGGCAGGCAACGATTGTGCCATTTCTTTGTACATTGTAGAATCACCCATAACCTAAACAAGCAAGGAATCGTATCCATAGCATAATTATAAACCTGGACCTCGACTAAATTAAATATCAACAACAATTTGTAGGCACATGTGTACCGTCCCAAGCGCATGACTGAACACAAAAGCTGGGCGAATTTATGACTCGTGACTCGTAGGAGATAGAGGCCTATCATCGTGCGTGGTTTTTGTGTTTTTTTATATTGAATTGTAGTTCATAATTCTTCACTGTATTTTTTTTAGTTATTTAAGGGATATCATATGGGATTACAATATTTTTTACAAGAATACCCACTCCGACTCGTATGCATGTCATCATACATTCTAAACGATCTTAATGACTTGCGTTGTCTTTTGGTGTATTGTTCGGTAGCCGAAGAAAGGTTATGTTCCAAATGTTATACGCCCGCCCTGTATTTTGTTCTTTTTTCACATTTCATTTACCTTTTTACTCATGCATCCCAAAAGCATTAATATAATAATATATTCCTTGTACCCAATAGAGGACTCGCGTCATTTTGAGCGAAGCAAGCGAAACGTAGAATCAACATTTCACTCGTTCCACGAGAAACGATTGGCCATGTCAGGTTTTATTTTATTTTTTTCAAATAAACTTAAGATTATATTGATAGGACAGAATGAAATTAACACAAGGAAAGTTATCAGTGCATGTGTTAGCTGTCAGCGCCTGTATGCTTTATCAGGATAATAATAAAGCGAAGCTTCATCACATCACTCACGACAATTTACTGACATCAAATTGCGAGTCAATGCCAACCCTGAATAGGGAGTAAAAAGAACAGAAGCCCATATCAGCAGCGTCAGTTCACCAATACTATTCTCCTTCGTTGTCACAATTTGTAAAACAAAGACAAGTTGAAATAATCTTTCAGACAAGTTGAAATAATCTTTCAATTGAATTTTTCAACAAAATTGTCACTCTTCTCGCGAATTTGTCAATTTTTATCACAATATTATTTCTTTCTCTTTTTTATTATAACCCTTTTACCCACCGGGAGTTTTAGGAACAGATCAGTTTAGTTGTTTTACAGTATAATAATTTCAACATTAATTTTACATTTATTGATGTTTTACTTTTACCATAGACACGAATAAGTGAAAATATTGAAAGACAATAAATATGTTCAAAGATATATTTTTTTCTTTCTTTCTTAATGTTTCTCATAGAGCTAATTTAAGTGGAAAATTCTCTGGTTTGGTTAAAACTGAACCCCCCTGGGAAAAGTCTAGTAACTTCAAACAATGCTGTTTTCTTTCTTTTTCTCTCCTTCTCTACTTTCTTCTAGTCAGAGGTAGAACAAATTTAAGGTGCTCACTTTCCATTCTTCTTTTCACTTTGACTCATTTAGTTTGATCAGCATGGTATTGAAATTAATTAAAAACAATTGACTCAATATATATTTTATAGAAGTTTACTTTTGAATGAAGCGACACATTTTAACAATTCTCTTCCTTCCCCAATGAAAGGACAAGGAATTGGTTGTTATTTCACACAAATCTTTATTTCACTTTTTAGATTTAAAAGAATACCTTACACTGAAAGGTACTAAAAGGTATTTGATAAAGAAAGAAACAAAGATTTAAAAGAAACAACTCGGTCACATACATCTAAATCCAGCCTCTTAGTGCTGGCCCTACACTGTAATGGTAAAAGGGAAATGAATAAGAAGACAACTCAGCCACCATATATCAGATTATCAAAACATCCAGTAGCAGAATTTGGAAAGAGAAATATTACTATCTAGTTATGTCAATGTGAATATGGGTAACAATAACAATACCCATTGAACAATATGCAGTCCTGCTAACCCCAATCAAAGTAAAAACAGGACAAGACTACAGAAAAACAGGACAGCAATAGAGACAAAGAAGACAAAATGTGACAAAACAGGATTATTCAATAAAAATGATGAAAACAGGCCATTTGACACAAATCTAAATGACTAAAAAACAGGACAATCGCTTTAAAGCCAGGACATAAACAAATAACGACAAAACAATGTAGAGAGAGAGTGAGATAAATGGGAAATATACAAATATAAATAAAACAGTGCAATCCTCATCATGTGGAAGTTCCTGGTTTGAATAAATATATCATGAATGTGAATAGAAATTTGCTAAAAGTAGTCGGTAATCAAAATGAATTGTATATATACTTTACACCAAAGATAATTTGCTCATTTAACAAATCTGGACCAGACACCTGAATCTAACATTAAAAATGAGTTATCATCTTTGATAGAATATATTCCATCCATTATTCCCCTAATCGAGGAACATACTCAATAACAATCGGACACAAGATACTAATCCATTAGTCTGCCTTACCTTAACGCGAATTAAAACTTAAAAAATTGAGACAAAATTTGCGCCAGAAGAGAATGCATCTCAGTTATCATCCCAACAAAAGGGGAAATGAATTTCTCTGAAAGAAAAAGGGAAGTGGTGGAATATAAGTGAAACCAGAGATACATTTTAAAGAAAAAAGTACCATTAGTAGAGGCAAAAGATAAAACCTTACACCGAAAGGTACTAAAATGGTTATTGATAAAGAAAGAAGAAAAGATAGAGAGAGGGCTGAAAATTTACAGTAGATTTTGAATTATTATTTTGTCTTTCAAATATGTTTCTTTCAATCAAACATTCTTGTATGAATCAATCATGACGTTTAATACCAATCAAAATAAGCTAAAACTATTTTCTTGCTTCTTCCCATAGTCATTGAGGAAAGCTATTGACAGCAATACTTGTGAGCTAATAATAATAAACTAAACCATATTCCCTTTTCTTCTCTTTCTCATTTCTAAAGCTATATTATAATAATATCAGTCAACAAGTGCCCTCAATAAGCATTCCTTTCATGGGGAAGTTAAATATTTTTTTCAGACAACAGTCAATTGATAGATAGTTATAGTAGCCTAGCATTTATTCATATCTTATAATAATATTGTATTATTTTGGACCAGTTTTCCATTTATATCCTGTCCCTCAAGTCAAACTAGCCAAGAAATTGCGTCGTTATAAAAGGGATGGGGGAGAGATTATAGGGCCTATCACAAACATGTCCGTGCTGCTTTAGTTTTCTATTGTTTTTAGATCAATCCTGTATCGGTTTCTTACATGTTATTCTTTTCTCCATAAATTCGTATAAAACTGTAATAATACTTCAAACAAATGCGCGCATGTACTTTTCTTTTTTTTTTTTTAAACACGAAATCACAGGTGTTTTTGTAGCCGGGGGTCGATGAGAAAAACTGGGTTATTTTGTGGTTTGCAAGATTCGCGAGTAAAAGTTACAAACCTCTCTTTCTATGATAAAGTAAAGCAAGAGCGATAACGTACAAATATTTAAAAAATGTTTGGATTAATGTTGACATAATGGTTATTTATCAAAAACATTGGTTTCATGTGATAGTGGTGCCATACAAAATAACTCAAAAGGCTTTCGTGTTGGTATATTTTGTTCAATCATATGTTAATCGTGTAGGTATCAATGATCAAATTGTTTTCCTGTGCTAAGCAGACCGTGTAAATGATAATGAAATGCCCGATTCGCTGCTGATGTATATAATGGTGCAAGATCGTTGGTTGCAACCGTGTTGTTATGATTGGTTGTGTATGTGTGCATGTCGGTTTCAGTTAGTTATGGGTTAAAATATGCAACTTTTTGTCTCTAAATGCAAGGGAGAAAATCAAGTAAGAAAACTAAGGGAAAACAACAACCGGTTGTTTACGAATTATCGCAAGACAGCTTGGAGGCGTGTGCCTGACGTCATCATTGCTGGAAGCCAGGGCCTGCTCTGGCCTTGAATAGGGTCAACAGGTGAGCTGTTGCCCGACCTCGTATTCACGGTCAAATCTGTTATCTCATTACGTGCAAGGCGTATACGGTTGAGCGGTTTTGTTGCTGCCGGGCAGTGACAGTTTGGCTATCACTTGTTGCGTCATGCTGACCTCAAGTTATAATCGTGCCCTGGCTCGGCGCGAAAACATCGGGTCAAGTATTTGAACTTGCAGAAGAATCGGACACAGGACAAGACGCGTGCATTAATCATTTAACACAATCAGCAAAAAAAGAAGGGGGGAAAGTAGGGTGGATGTCTACACCAAGATATATATATAATAAACAATACGTATTTAACTGACACTCCAGTTATAATTAATCCAATGAAGTAAAGTTAAAGAACATAATATTATAATACCTTTTAATTCATTTTGAAGTGCTTGTCCGTCTACAATAACTAAAAACAAGCCTTTCCTGACTCATCGAATAATTAATTCACACTTGTTGCTGTACTTCAGCTATACACACACTTGTGAATCCTTATTTCCCCTCGACAGTTGCCTTGAAATGTTACGATAACGAGCACCCGATTAGACACCGTCCCCGTACCCACCCCCCTAATAACACTACTTGCTTCCAGAATAGTAGAATGAACAGTAAGGATGATAAATTATACACTGAAAAGAACTTGAACTAAATCAGAAAGATCGAATAGGCCGAAAATGTTTTACACACTTTATAAACAAGTCCTCGAATGCTATAATTTATTTCTAGGTCAAGTCTTAGACGCGCAAAATTCGAAAGCGTGTGTGGACAGACGAGAGAGAGAAGCGAATCACTCTTCACGAGGGTCGGCTGAGGCCATAAACAAACGAACACATGATTGCACCGGTTCCTAACTGAACACAGAAATACGGAATCAATAAATCATAGGTGAAAATAAAGCAAACGAATGTAATTTATTCCTTACCAGTGACAATTCCCCATCTCCATCCATGCTATTCCTTCATGGTAATCCATATGCCTTCATAATGAGCGCGGTCAAAGCAGCCAATTTGAAAAGACATCACGTCACAGCTGTGTGTGTGTGTGCTCCGTTAGCGATCGTAGTACAACTCCGTAAAGTAGGTTACAAACGCGGTGACGGCAAAACAAAAAGGACGTTGCTGATTGGATAGTAGCGGCGTGGCGCATCTATCAAATCGCGTCTCATTGGTGGAGGTAAGTAACTTTGCATATGCATAAGATAGTTTCCCTCGCACCTACTCACCCGTCAGAAGAGTGGATTGGTCATGCCAGTTGCACAAAAGGTTTGGGAACGAAAGAAGGGGGCTGAAGCGGGGGGAAAAAACCGCAAATTACTCCAACACATGCGATCTAGCGTAACGAAAGTTGTGACAACTACCTATCTGTACACTGGGACGGCGAAACGAATTGAGTCTTGCTGTTGGAACAATTTACAATGAAAAAATATAGCAATGCAAAAGAAAAAAGCCCATTTAAATTCTATAACATGGAGGGAGACTTTTTACAGCCATAATTTTTACTGTTCTAGAGCGTTCTTATCCTATATAAATATAAGCTATAACCAAATAGAATCTTTGCTATAGCGATATTACGTAAAGAGTGGCTAACGATGTTCCATAAAAGTTTATTTTCTTTACTTGTTGGTAATCAACAAACCCATATGGGTTTTAATTTAACTTTTTGCGTATCGTTCAGATGTTTACCTACTTTTCCAATTTTCCTGCGGAATAAGATGACTGTCCTCCACTCCTACTCTTAAAATAAATTATTTTGCACCAAGAACAACCGTCTTTGGCTGATCATAACCAGTGTAAACAATCCATGGGTTGGTTTGAAATAAAGTTATCGGCTGATTTATCAGACGTAATGCGGACGACAGTTATTGTTTCAGAAAAACTTGCGGGCATCCCTAGCTCAGTGGTCAAGCCACCGGACTTTTGACGGGGAGGACCGGGGTTCAAGTCCCGCCTGGTGCGGATTTTTTTCTCTGGACCTTTCAGAGTTTTCAAGGCTCTGCCCTGGACGTGGAATCTACTCAAGTTCTGTTGAATCTCCTTTGATATGACCTTTGTAAAATTATGTTTGTAAACTTCAAACAAACCAGAAAAGCGGGAAACAGTCTTGAAGTGGGAAGACAAAAATAAAGATCAATTGAATTACTTTCTAATTTGAGTCATGTTAACGTTTTTGTCTTTTGATATCACAGATTATGATCGCTTTGTAATTTAGAGGACTCTTTCAAAAATGGCGACTCAACACGTTAAGATAATCTTTTCTAAAGGGGAAATGTGTGTGCGCGCGCGCGTTTGTGATTTCAAAGGAAAATAATATAACAAGTTCTGTATGTATGTAAAAGAAGGAGAGGGGTTGTATTGTGTACAGTGGCCAAAATATCTCTCTACAAGTCTGATAGACAGCTTAGTGGTAATAATAACACAGTTTGAATTTGGAAACGAGAGTGGTACATGTCGTGTCTTGCGGCAGTAACCAGCAGTCACAGAATTACAATACATATGTAACTCTTGTATTCGGTGTCAGCAGTGTTGGGAGTAGTAGTATGACCTGCATGTTTGGTAGGAAGCGCTGCTCTGTTCCCGTTCATTGCATCATAGATTGTAGCCATGTGGTTTTTAACATCATGTAGACATACTGCACACGATCACATAGGACGACAGGTAGCCAGCCCCTCTCTCATTATAATCGTAAGCACTGGTTTGTCTTTTTGAAGTGAGGTGCCTTGTACTTGTAACCGGAGATAGTACAGAGATGGGGTTTATCAAAGACTGCATTCATGCAAATCTTTCACGTGTTCCGTGATCATAACAATAACCATAAGGTTATTGCACAATAAGGCACAGCATTGAGGGGACCATTTGGTATTGTGTTAAGTGTTGAGGTGTGCAAACCCGTCACGTCCGTGTGTAGTCAGTGGCGTAGCTCGAGGGGGGCGATAGGGGCGATCCGCCCCGAGCGACACTTTTATCTTAAACTTAAAGAGTGAGTCACTGTGCAATATGTATCCTATTTTTGTTGAAGCCTTGTTGTTGGGGGGGGGGGGGGGGGGGGGGGCAAA
>JARBEQ010059970.1:0-10906 GCA_030265355.1 Tritonia tetraquetra | reverse complement strand
AAATAATGGAGCAAGCCTACCCCCATGTACCAAAGCTTGTGGGCAAATAATGGAGCAAGCCTACCCCCATGTACCAACTGTTTGTTGGTCATCAACTGCATCAAATGATAGAGAAAGAAAACCAATATGACAATTAAATTCCTTTAAAATTACCAACCTTAGTCATGGCGCCAACATTCTGTAGCAAGTAAATGAGGGCAAAATTGTATAGCAACTATCTTGCTTGTGACAGATTGTGTACAACTTGATCGCTTCATCACAAAAAAAAAAAAACATCTCTAAAATCGCTGTATGGAGGCTACCATCTTGAACAGTGATGTTTACATCACATGACTTAATATTTTATACTAATTGGTTCACTAAAAATACATTAGAACACCTAGCATGTAGGTAGTCCCCACAGCATTCCAAAACACTGCCTTCCATCCAAATGCGCTCTTTATATTACAGTCATGTAAGGATGCAGACTCTATATGTCGCACTCTTTATATTACAGTCATGTACGTTGTGTTCATGGGGTTAAATTGAAACCAGAAGACTGGTATTGTTGTTATCTTTTCTACACACAAATTCAAGATGTTATTCAAAACACAGACTTTACCATTTTGAGAATATAGTTTCAACATGTCAACCGCCTTGTTTTCTAATCCAAACAACATAAAATGTTTTAGAATAATTTGTAAATATACAATTTGTCAGTCAAAACAAAACAATTTCAAAATATCATGTCTCATATTGCTTTATTTGTTTGTCATTCGTAACAAATAACTACACTTCAAACTTGACCTTACCGTCACCACTTCCCAAATTCAGACCATTTAACTTGTTAGCAGGGCTGTCATCGTCTTCATCACTAGAATCTTTAGGTGTGTGCTCGTGAATGAGGATGCTTAGTTGCCGTTTCAAGGACCTTGACAAAGGTGGGATGTAGTCTCTTGGAATGAGATAGGTGGACATGTTGAACAGATCCAAGAAGACTTTGTACCGGTCACTGGTCATCGATGTTTGGAGAGATAAAAAAGAAGGAAAAATAAAATAACCCACAAAAGCAGAAATAGTAGCAGTTATGTGGGGCCGAATCGATTAATAATCACATCTGTCGACTATTTTTTACAAAAAGTATATTTTAATTGATTACAGAATATTTGTTATCTGCCTGCCACTATTGCCGGTGTCAACTAGCAATTGTAGCCCATGGGAATAAGTACCTACGATGGAGGACTCAGGGCGTCCATGGCAGGTTAAAGTATATTCAGTCAACACGAGTAAGGTCATCGGTAACAGCATAAGCGTTAATAAACCAAACTAGAACTGGCCCTGTCTCCTTTGGTTTAAATGTTGTCCACTATATTAAACTATTCCAGGTTGCCTATTAATGCTCGTAGACATGTAACCAGAACTATTCCACACTGTGATAACAGTATTTCTCGAGTAATCAGAGGACAGTTATCCTGGAAATACTGCACACATGCTTTATCATAGCAACAAATTCACATGAAAATTGAATGACAGTGAAGGAGTTAACCCATAGTTTATTACTTAAAACAATAATTTTACACAAATAAGAATAACCAATATAATGTGATCATTTCCCGGTACCATAATGCTATTTCAGTGAATGCCTGAGCAATCCTGTGTCACTTGACACCTCAGCTCCAGCATAGATTTGAACCCTTTAAACCAGGATCAAACATTTTGTCTGTCCAAAAGAAAGATCTAACCACTGCAGTCAAATTGTTCTAATCTGCCTCCCTATTGGAATGATAATAATGTCAAAACTTTAAATCTTGAAACAAAACTAAACAAAAATTATACTCAGTAAAAAACACAAATGGAAATAATTTTGTAAAAGACGATATTGCTTCCTATTCCTGTAACATCCCTCCACCCTCAACCTACCTGACTGTAGAGCGAAGGTACTGGTAACCAGATGACCCTCCCGTTCCCACTTTGCTACCAATCATTCTCTGTACCATCATCACATGGTTATCTGGAGATCGCAGTTAGCATAACAAGATATAATAATATAATAACGAAGCAACTTGAATAATTTTTTAACATTAAAAGTTGTAGAAATGTTTTTACACTAGGAAATTGTCCCTCAGGGCCACATTCGCATAAGTCAATTTTTCAGGAGAGACAAAAAACTGATTTCTTCGTAATTTCTTTCTTTCTTTCTCAATTCCTGTTATACCTTTCGGTGTCGGGTTATGACTGTATATTGTTTTTTACCTTTGGAAATGTCTTTTTGTAAATATCTTTGTTACATGTTATCAGAATCAAAAGAACCATGCAACTCAATCTGGCTCGCTTTACAACACATGTTACCCTTTTTTATCTCTGTGCACGTCCACTAAAAACATGATATGCGAATTTGATTCTCCTAAAATAACATGCTGTATGCTTCAGACCTTTATCTCATGATAGGTCATGCAAGACTATATTTTCTGATTTCCATTATTATAGGTGGTATAAAGCAGATTGATTTTTACTTTGCATAATATTGCACACTACCACAACACTTCACAGTACACCAGAATCTTATAGTTTATGTCGTATACTCTTTCCTTCCACTTCACAGTACACCCGAATCTTATAGTTTATGTCGTATATTCTTTCCTTCCACTTCCTTAGCCCTCTATCTGTCTGTCTATAAAGCTTCATAATCACTCTCATTCCTTAACAGTATTTTACACACAAAATGCTGTACGTCATTTAAGGGTTACTTCCCTTAACTCAAACATGTGAGATTTGTCTGTTTCTTTCACTATCATGACTATAATCAACGAACCAAAGACACCTGTAAGAATTTTGACAACCAATGAGATTAATGTACACTCATCCCATCTAAATATAGTGGAGAGCCGGTGGTCGAACGGATAGAACGCTGAACCGGTCAGCGTAGTAAAGCTACATTGACTGTGATCGGTGTGTGGATGGGTGACCACTCGGGCGCTGTGTCCTTGAGCAAGACACCTCACCCTAGCTCACAGGGCTGTTGTATTTATATGATTATGTATTGTAATGTTGTGTAATATGTCTAATGTAATCTGTATTTATTTATGATTGATTATGATTGATTCCACCTTTGTAAAATGCCGAATTTGCCGAAAGGGATGAATGAATAAAGTAATTAATTTTTTTTTTGGTATACTTTTAAAACTAAAAACAAATGATGATAATAATAACTATAACAATAATAAGAGTAATAGTAATAATAATAATAATAATAATAATAATAATAATAATGATAATGATAATGATAATGATAATAATAATAATAATAATAATAATAATAATAATAATAATAATAATAATAATAAAACACATAAATTTTGAGATTAAACTAAGTCCCCTTACATCTCCACTTGGTGAGCAGTGAGTCAATGTCCATGAGCAGGGTGAGTAGTTTGAATGGTTGGTTGAATCGGGGCTGGTCATGGTACAGGGAAATGAGAAGAGCTCCCTGGAATGCCAGGTGGCTCAGGCGGTGCTCACCTACAAAATAAACACAATAAATGCACAGTTATAAACAAATACAATCAAAGCTGCATATGTTGACAACACGTATGGTTCTCATCCAAACACATAAATTGATTCCATCCTAACACATAAATTGATTCCATCCTAACACATAAATTGATTCCATCCTAACACATAAATTGATTCCATCCTAACACATAAATTGATTCCGTCCTTACACATAGATTGATTCTCACCCTAGTCGATGAATTTGATTGTTCCTTTGGTTTTTTTCCCCCAAACAGCAATCATCTTTATCTTTTTAAAAATTGAGAATCGACACAGCTTTGACAGTAGCTACAACACAATTTAACAAAGGGCTGTCATTATTATCTATAATGAGATTTTTTAAAATAATTTGAGAGCAAATGTTTCCTTGAACTTCTTTTTATTCCCATCTTGTGAGGTCGCTGGTGCAGACCCCTGCCCTCCACACCCTCCTGTCCAAGACGTCTTCCTACTTCAATTCTGTCGCCCTCATGTCTTCTCTCAAACAGTCTTCCAATCTTCTTCTAGGTATTCCTCTCCCTCTCTTTCCCACCGCTGGCATATTTCTCACTCTTTTTCCAACATAATCTTCATCCTTTCTAAGGACATGTCTATGCTATCTCCGTCTTCTCTCTCTCAGCTTGCCTCTGATGTTTGTCACCCCGATTATTCTCCTTGGACTAACGATGAGTAACCAACAATCAGGATCTAATTGAAATTAAAATTGGGTATTCTAGACATACTCACATCTTTTAGTAAAAAAGGAAAAAAAAGATGGAAAAAGAAAAAAGGTTTAAATTTACCCCTTGTTTGGGAAGCATTATACTTTTCTTCAAACATTATGCTTTCAAATGAGTCCTGAAAGAAGAAATGAGATTTTATTAACCCTTTATAGGCCATGGAATAGGAACATAAGAACAGGATCTTAAAGTTCAATACTCTATGTTCAACAACGTCAGTCTGTTTGTCTATTTTTACGATAATATCAAACATAAGCGAAACGTCCTTGGTCAGCATTACTTAAAGTGTTGTCAGAAGATGATTGCCGCAGCATGCTTTAATTAAGAGTGACGGCCGTTTCTTTAATACATATAACATGCATTTCACGCCAGTCGAAACAAGGTAACCCACCGAGACAGGTGAGTCACCGTACAGCAATATAACCTTGGAATTGTTTCTTTTAAACAATGACGGCGGCATTTCAAGAGAGACATAAAACGTGGCTGAACCTTGATATCCAGTCCAGTGAATATCAGACCATTTTTTATACAATCACAATATCATTTTATACTAGAAATATTTCAGTTAGACTAAGACCAAAGTCCATCACTAAGAAAGAGTTAATAACATTTTGGTAGATATGACTTTCAATTCTGCCAGAATTACAACAGCAAAGACCAACTGTTCAGAATGATCACCTGAGTTAAAAATAGTCCTGGAACCTACAAACATGAAGAAAAAAAAACAACCCCAAAATAAAGTGAGAAAAGCAACAAACCTTTTGCTTTTTATATTCATCAAGCAGGTTATTCTTTACGTCTTCATTTGTTTCATTCTGAAATATAGATATTACAGTAGGAAAATATGAGAACACAAAAAAAAAATAACTACAGATAAATATTTATTTAGTTTCCATAATGAAAAAAGACACCCCAACAAACAATGGGAGAATCCAACCAAAAGATGCCAATTCTCATACAAATTTCACACACATAATGTTTGTATGGTGGTCTGATGACTTTGAGGGCTATACCAAACAGGTACAACCATATTGGGAGGGCGTCAAATGAAAGTCCAGACCAAGGGGTCACAGGGCCTGGTAAAGGGTCTTGACGTGGCAGCCCCACCTCTTATCTAGGTCACAGTGGGGTAATCTCCTTGCCGAATCAAATGGATTCTAACTTCTTACACCAAAAGGTACTAAAGGTTATTGATAAAGAAGACAAGAAAGAACAAAGCCTACTTGTTAGTGTGTATTCATATTGCCTGTAAAAAAATGTTTAACCATGAAACTAGAAATTAGACCCCTTACCTCTGCAGGGGTCAGAATGGTGTCCTGTAGCCATCGGTACACCGACCTCTTGTACAAATCCCAAAAGTGGAATGACTTGACGGACAGGCCAGGCGTTCGTTCCAGCCATCTCTGAGGTGAATGAAAAGAATAGAAATAAAATAGAGTTTTGTAACTTGATCTTATCATAATACCTTCTGAGTACCGATTATTTTTTCTTTACAATATCAATCGCCAGAAATTATGGGTTAAAACAAACTTTTCATTACCTTCACATTTAAACTGTTATATTAGATTTAAGAGTGAACTTTATAAAATTCCATATAAGTCTTTAGACTAAAAGCCCCAACCTTCACTATGGAAGTCTTACCCACATGGCCCGCCTCCTTGTTTGTTTTTTGCTGTTTTAGGGCTCTATTGATACATTTCAGCGCCCGCCACATGGCTCCAAACAAATCAAAAGTAACTAGATGCCACCCATAGACCACTAGGAGAGACGCGCAGTCCATGGGTGGCACCCATCACTGGGGGAGCTGCAGCCCCCGTTGGTGGAGGGCCCATTTATAAACAACAGACCCATGTGGGGTAGAAAAAGGAAAGAGGGAAGAGCGAGATCAGACAAGATGCCACTCATGGACCACTAGGAATGACATGGTCCATGGGCGGCAACCATCATTGGGGGGGTTTCACCCCCTGTTGATGAACAGAGGACCTATTTATTTTAGCTCCCCTGTACTTTCAACTGTCATTAAGAAACACAGTCCTCCAAAGGGAGGTAAATCATGATATTTTTATATGAGTATAATAAAGTAAACAATACCTCCACCAAAGCAAACAGGGACGGCTGAGTGATGGAATCTGTCAACATCTCCACTTGCTTGGGCTCAGAAAACACCTTGGCATAATGTTGCTGGTTGTATTTCACACGGGAAGACTGAAATAAATAGCACACACAATGAATTATCATCATGGTCATAGGGGAAATGCCAGTACTGAAAACATCACACAATATTACACACAGGGATTCTTATATTCCAATCGCATGTTTTGTACCACATCACTGTATTAAAAAAGTGTTAACTAGAACTCTACACATCAATGTATAAATACACTTACATCTAACACACCCATCTTGTTTTCCAAGAGTCTGAATTGCAAGCTTTGAAAACCTGAGGCAGACGACAGCTGAATCCTGACACAAGAAATAAAAGTTGAAAGAGTCATTCACATTCAGATCAAACGTAACTTTCATCAAACACGAACAAATCTACTGAAATTATCAATCCAAACGGTTTCATTTTCATTCTAATATCCAAACAGAGAAATCTTAATAATTATAAATGATTAAATATTACATGGCTGGTGATTTCATTTCTTTTATCGACAAGTCATGTCGGTGGGGAGAAGAGAGATAGATATGAAGTGGGGGAGGGGAAGAGGGAGGTAGAGGTTGTTTATATTGTTATGCTGGTTGCTGAATCAAACATCTGAAGTAGAAATGCAAAATAATCGCAGTGACAAGGAGCATTCCTGAAAGGGTAGAGATTAAAGGAAGATTTCCTTATAATACTTCGCATCTGTCAAAAATTAGTTCTCTACCTCTATTTCTTCAATAAGTATATTTTTCATTTCACCAAATTTCACAACCCGCGTATTTTCATCGAAGAAATAGGGAAAGCAAACCAATTTTTGACAGATGCGAATTTCGGGTCTAAGGAAATCCACCTTAAAAGCGCTTTAAAATAAACAATGAAAGATGTAATTTTAAAAAACAATACAAATGTTTAGTTAAATCTCACCTGAATTCCAGGAAGTCCAACGGTGTCATGGTTTCCAGGATGTGAATTTGATCAACCATGAGCTGAGAATCAAATATCGTGGAAAGAGATGCAAACAAAATTTTAAAACTCCATTTAATTGTCTTTTATTTGTGAAAGACATTATATCAAAAGCTAAATAAATACATATCTAGTAGAAAGCAAGGCCTCATTTCATATTTATGCTTATTGCTCTTACAATTAACAAATGGAAGTGAGGCAAATGCTCTGCCCTGTAGCTAGACTTCACGCCTAACAGTACAGATGTCCAGATACATCAACCTAAGGAGGATTTACCAGGGTGTGCAAAATGAGAAGAGTACCTGCGCTAAAATAAAAACATTAACATAAACAGTAAAAAAGAGAAACATCATGTCACGAATAAACTGATAAAATAGTAAATGATGATTGGTAACATCTTTATATAAACAAGATGGATTCTGTCCTTACCTTCAAAATCAAAACAACACGATGTAAACGATTCAAAATCAGGATGTTCTTGCTCTCATCCAGAACCTGGTAATTAATCATCAAAACATTTGAGTAATTGTAGAAAAATCAATTGAACTCATGTTACATTGAATAAATTTCAAAGACTACAAACAGCGTTCAGCTACTATCTTAACAGAAGGAAACCATGTGGATGGGAAAATTGTTCAATCTTCTATCAAACCTTTGGGGTAGCCACAGGGACAACAGTAATTTGTGTATTTTGTTAGAATTTTCTAATTAATATGATACCTTCAGCTAAAATAGGAATTCCAAAAACAAAACAAAAATGATACTAACCACAAACTCTAATTGACTTTATATTCCATGATAATGTTAGAGTACTGCATGCATGAGATTGGCCCTTGCACAGCGGCAAAGTCACTTGCCTCTGGATGCGGTGGTCGTGGTTTGATTTTAGCCAAGTGCATCCTGGAGATTCACGTGGAATATTCTCTAGTTCTGTTCAGCTGCCTTTGATATGACCTTTCTGTATTGAAAAGGGCTTAAAACTTCAACAACAACAAATTTTATTAGACTACTGCACCAGGTAGATAGCCCAGGAAAAATACAAAGCATGTTGCAAGTCCTATCAAAGATGGACTATAATTTGGAGGTCCCAGCTTTGATATTATGACCAAAAATGTGTTGCCAAGGGCGCAAAACTTTAAACTTTCTTTAAACTTTTTGCTTGATAGATGGAATAAACAATGGTGCAATCAGAATCAAAGCAACACTTACAGGCAACATAAACATGTTCCGCACAGAATCAATTTCATGGAGGACTTGCTTGAACCACAATTCATAAGCTGTTAAAGAAGAGAGAAAAAAATAGATCAAAGTATTAACTCTCCCTCTCTCTCTAATGAACAAGAGGGATAAGGAAATGTAAAAACTTCCAAAAGGGACAAAGCACAGACATAGAACGTTTCGGGCCACAGCACCCTTCTTCAGCTAATAGACAAAAAACATATACATTTCCGTACCCATCTTGTTCATTTATCTTAACTTCCAACAGCCCTATTTCATTGTCCTCTCTCTCTAACCGTGCTTTCAGGGTCACTTCAGCGTGGGGATGTCTTAAGTTAGCACATCAGATAAGTCATTCGCCTCTGGGTGTGTAGATTCAAGGTTTGAATTCCAATAGAGCACGGTTGTCTGGTCTCTTGAGAGTTTTCATGGCTCTGCCCTGGAGATTAATATCGATTCTTCCATTTTTGCTGAATTGTCGTTGCTACAAATTTCATGAATCTTCTTCTTTCTTACCCAGTTTCCTGTTACCATTACAGTGTAGGGCCCGCTCTATGAAGCAGATTTACTCTGGATCAAGATATTAGGCCAAGCAGGTGATCAGCCCGCTGTGAGATCTTCATTAAAAGGTTGTGAAATGCCTATAAATTTTGATGACCTTCTGTTTTAAGATCCATCCCAGAAGACATTTGACAATTGTTACTCCCTGGCTTGCTACCAGATAATGCACAGACCTTCGGGAAGACATTTCGTTTCATTTTTAGCATCAAAGGCATGTGTCCAATAAGGCATTCCCCGCACCTGCACCTCCCTTTACATCTGCTGGCACTGTGCTAATCACCCACCTAACTTCAACTTAGATCTAATCTTAATATATTCAAAATGTTATGGCAATTTATAAACCTTTAATTCAGTATCTTTAAGAGACTTATTTTAAAAGTCGTGTGTCGACGATACTTTCTCGATAAATGCCCATCACTACTAGATAGACGTCTAATCATTTTGTATTTTTTAGGGGCTGATTGCATCATTTCACAAAAACACTACGAGCAACAACGGGTGCCCAGCTAGTCTGTTCTAACAATAATGATTTCTGTTGCTTGTGGCCTAGATCTATCTCTACACTACAATCAATTATAACAAGGTTCACTTTCATGAAACAATGTAATAATGGCCATTGTTTGTTCTAAGTTGTCACAAATTGCAACTAATAGTATTTTGTCACATTGGACAATGCCATGTATTTCGTCGCATGTTCCACTATCTATTACCAAATCTAAAGAAGCAAAGTGGTTTGACTGTATCAATCGAAACCACGCCTGCGAACGGCAACCGCCTCGTCAGAGACAGTGTGTCACACGCTCTACCAACTATGCTATCCGCCACTTTGGAGTGGAGAAAATAGTTTTAAATTGTTATGCCCTTTTCAACACATTATAGAGGTCATATCAAAGGCGGGAAACTTTCGCTAGGCGGACTCGAACCCGGTCCGCCACGTCCGAAGTCGAATGTTTTTACACCTTGGCCACGGAAACCCCCCCCCCCCCCAACCTAAAGTACTGTACCAGCGAGTGAGGGCTGCCGCGGGTTATGTGGACCAATAAGTAAGAAGGTCATCAAAATGTGACAGCTTCCAAAACAAACTACGCCAAAACAAACTACGCCAAAACAATACGCCAAAACAAACTACGCCAAAACAAACTACAAGGACGTGTTTGTCAAGCAGACCAGGGGACACCACACCAATAACTACACTGGGACTTCACACGTAATGTCGAAGATTAGAGAGAAAAATATATTTCAAAACTTCAAATAAAGACAATAATAATACAGGGATACATAAGGTTTCGGGTAAAACCCTTCATCAGCTGGACAACAACAAAAATGCAGACCAGAAACAAAGAACGAACAGACACTGAAGAAAGACATATCAATTTTTTTTAAATATCGAAGTCAAAATATGTAACGGTGTAGTGCAAAACAAGGTAGTCAATAATCTACACACGTGACGTCGACATACCTTGATGTGTGACAATGAACAGGTGTTCATCGTGGACCGTTTTGTTGTTGAGTTCGCTTTGCATGACCTGGCTACTTAGAATATTATCCAGCTGCCCGGTTGAAAAAAAAAAAGATATAGAGAAGACATGTTAATTCATACAATGGTAATTCTATAGGAAAATACTGATTGGATATGTTAATCTGTCAAGTATATCAACGGCGCATATCTGCTTATCATGATCTGGGTGCGTTAGGGCGACCACAGAAAGAATAATTTCCAAAGCCGTTCGCTTATGCGCGCAGCCAGGCGCTGCGAAATTATAAGTAT
>JARBEQ010059859.1:0-14824 GCA_030265355.1 Tritonia tetraquetra | reverse complement strand
TATATATATATCCTAGGTCTCCCTCGTGGTTTCGTTCCTATATTATGTTTACATTTAAAGATCGTCTTAGGGATTCGCTGCTCGTTCATTCTATTTACATGCCCAAACCATTAACATCCTCTTTGATCCAAGAATTTCTTGAGAATACAAATGTTTAAAAAAGAGAAATAACAAAATAAAATTTGAAAATAAAGTAATTGAGATAATCAATCTAATCTGCGCGTTGTCTGAGCCGCAGACAATAACTATTTATTTGTTGATATTTTTAAGTAGATTCATACATCTCAGCTCGTTTGTATATGCAATCCAATCTGTTTGCTTTTCACTGTATAATGATTGTGAGATGCCTACAATTTGATCCATTCGTGTATTCAAACCGTTTGGAGCAGCATTCGATATTTGCAATCACATATTTGCCGAGACTTTTTGTTGTCATTAATCTAACCTTTTAAAGCCTTAACGCTGGCATCCTTTAAGACGGGCGATCTGTCTCAATGAAAAACCTCCCTTTGCAATAAATACCCTCAACCCACACCAGATCAAACAATCTGGCAACATAACAAGGACATTGGAGAAATGGCGTGCGCGAGTCTGCCAATTTTCAACATATCACGATGATTTTTAAAAGTTCGAAGTTTTACACCCTTTTCAAACACAGAAAGTTCATATCAAAGGCGGTTCAATAGAACTTGAGAAGATTCCAGGCGAATCTCCAGGACAGATCCATGACAACTCTGAAATGTCCATAGAACAAACTTCCTGCACAAGGTAGGATCCGAACCAGGACTTCCGCATCGAATATCGAATGGCAAATGATTTAGCCACTTCGCTTATGACGCTCCCAAAACAGTGATGAATGAAAGGTATAATTTTATTTGTATTAAGTATTAACAAATAGAATTTTAAAAGACAAGGAGTGTTGGGGCCAGCTCCATGTCCAGCATTGCTGAACACAGTGCAGGAAAAACTATGGATTCGATAGATAAGGCAAGCAGGTGATCAGCCCGCTGTATTCCGAACCTTGAATGATACAAAGAGCGTCACATTATAATGGTGTTGCCTAAGTTTTGGCCATAACAATATTTACTGTTGCCTTGGGGGTAAATCCCTCAGCTATTATTAGAAAACTCAAGCAGATTTTGCCACATACGGCGAATAGAATCTGTATTCCAGGCAAGTGTTCTTCTCCCGCCATGATGTGCCTGACGGGGGAATACAGCGATTAAAAACACCGACAAAAAGCTCCGAATCAGAAGGCGGTAACGTGATAAGAATCTGTGAAAGGAATCCATAATCAACTCTTGGTAAATGTCAGCAGTTATTATCGGGAACGTAAAGGGTAAAATTGATGCCATTTTATTCTATCTACCCGTCACGAGGGATATCTCATTAAACATATTGTGGATAATCCCATTAACCCGCTGCATCAAATAACTAGCTTTATATACACTAAGTTTATCTTTCTTGTCATCAATTTGTTTTTCTCTTTGTACATCCCTGTGTTGCAGGTTACATGTTTTTCTGGGGTTTTTTTGCTGTTGTTGTTTTTGTTTTTTTGTGTATCTATACATTGAAGAAGGGTAATAATCGATATGTGTAGGTGTCTCTGTCTGTGATTTTCCCTTCTAATTTTTTAAATTTCCATTTTCAAATACGGTTTACTAGATCTATGCATAGAATAACGGGGAAAAGTTTGACTTATATGTTTGTCTATATGTTGCAGTTTCGTTTTGGATTCAAAATATATATAGAAGATGGCGTTTAAGCTTGATTGTACAGTTTTCATGACTCTGCCCTGGAGATTCACTATGAATCTTCTCAAGATCTGTTGAACGTCATTCGATATAACCTGTATGTGTTGAAAAGGGCGTGGAACAAATTTTATAACTTTGTTTTTGTTATGGGGCGGGTAGTGATTTTTTTCTTTGCTTTATGATTGACATAATGTTTCCCTGTCTTTGTAAAGGGTTGTGGATATAATGGGCAGATCATTGCTGTTTGTGACGTTGTTTGATCTAGAGATTGTTCTCCTCGTCTTTAGTATTGTGGTCGTGGCGTCTCTACAGACGTACGGTATCTATGGCTCTAAGGTAAAGCTTATGTTTGAATAGCATAGATAGGTACCTTGATTTCCTGGCGGTTTTATACAATCTTATACGCTGATGTAAGTGTTCATGTCATAGAATAAGAGAGGGCGTCATAGAGTAACAATACCACATTCATTTCTGCGCAGGTCTCGCATTCGAAATCCGGCGGCGGCGTGGGGACTATCTCCTTTGGGCTTTCTATGAGTTTTTATGGCTTTGACCTTGTAGATTCTTCTGATACGACCGTTAATGAGTGGCTAAGGGCGTCAAATTAATAACTTGTTATGATAAGAAAAATAAATGATTTGAAGGGGAGCAGGCACCAGAGAATGATAAATCAAGGTATGGAAATGTTATGAGTGCCAAAAACACACAGAAAGATAGCCTTAGAAAGAGAAGTGGAAAAGACGACGGCGGGATTCGAACCCACACCGGTTTTTAGTAGTATATTAGTATTTTCTTGGGAGGTTGGCGACAACCAACAACTCACAAACTAAGTTGTCCCATGTTATCAAACTGATTGGTAATTAAATTATATCTTTTAAGAGGTTGAATTAATTATTCATTCCAATAGCTTATCTATCTTTAAGAGGGTTCCCTGTATGGTTCTGGCCTTTGGAGCGAAATGCACCGGGTTCGAATCCCAGCAGCGACAATTATTGTTTTTCTTTATAAAACTCCGTATCAACCTATTTGTCACTCCCCTGATCCTATGAAGGTAGGTGGGATCAAGAACCTAGTCATATCGGAGACGGACGATTCATTCGGAGGTCCCGTGTGCAAGTGTGCACGTTAAAGAACACTTGACAATTGGAAATCGAGAAGAGTAGGCCGAGAGGCCGCTGTCCGGGCCAAAATCAAATCCGACCACAAAACGAGAGAGATAAAGAGAGAAACTACCAAACAGCGAGGAGAGGGAATGAACGTGGTTTTCAATTAATTATCACAGTGGTGGCTACACAAACACATTTGTCCAAACCCTTTCTTCTGGAGGCGTATGTCACCGTTCGGAAATTATGATACCAAGGTCGTTATAATAGAAATTAATGTCCACTTCATTTCCTCCCTCCCTTGTTTTCATCTGCACGTGTTGACGCGCGCTTCCTCGATCTCCCATTGATCCTATGTCCAAGTTTTCTATAAAGCCGTGTTCACATCGTGCCGTTTTTTCAGTATTTTTCTCACGGCAAACTGCACGGACGCCCTCTTATAACAATAAATTGTTTATTTACTCCGCGCCATGAAACGGAAGCAAACTATGACCTGATTCATCAGCGCCGCATCGTTCGAAACAAATTCGATTGGTAAGGGGGAGCGAATAAAAACAAACGCCGAGCGGAAAATACTGAAAAAAGCGCACCATGTAAACACGGCTTAAACCTCTCCACCCCTACTACTTCCATGCAGCTTGATCTGGGAGTGTCAAATACTCCAATGGCTATACTGTTTTCCGTCATCAAAGAGAATAAGCAGCCGGACATTATAATGTATACGGTGCTCCGGTCACGCGAATTTTAGTTTACACCTGATTCGGTCGCGTGCTAAGTAGTTCTGGTCCATTGAGACTCATCAAATACCTAGCAACCAAATAGTACCCAGAAAGAGCATTTGGTACATTTTTAATATAAATCACAATAGTGTAGAGTCGCGTCGGTTTTGTCTTTTTATGCGGATACGTAACGTACTTTAGAGTAGATTCAGATAATAATAAATATTGCATGCAGAAATACACGAAAAAAGTGCACACTTTCAATATACGACTGCTTGGCAACGGGTTGACAGAAGCAAATAACAAGGTCTCAGATGGGCTGCACATTCCCCGGACCGTAGGCCATTCCTGAAAAATAGTGTACGAACAATCCCCAGCAACACGTGCCAACACACGTTAGACAATTTTGTGAAACGGGTGGACGTTTGTTTGAAGCGAAATGGAGGCCATTTTTAGCATAAACATAAATGAAAATCTTAAGAAGATCGTATTCCATCTGTGAGTTATGATTTTTAACGCATGATTTCCCTTTTTTGTCGGTTGTTTTGAGTTTTTGAAAGATCGCATTTCCGAAAGTTATATCACACATTTTAATTTCAATCGGCATTCCGTCAAGAAAGGTACTTTTACGTTCTTCTGTTTTGCTACAAACCAGATTAACTAAAATGTTATAAATTGATGTCAGACAAAACTTTAGTCAATGGATATTTCTTTGATACCACGTGTATTATTTTATGAGTCGGATGTGCACTTTCTTTATCAGACATCTGTATTTCTCTAACTGTGAGATATAGAACAGAAATGTATACATTTTGAGATATTGGTATTATCACTAAGGCCAGCAATTTACTATTTCCAATGATACTGAACGTATCCCGATAGATTGAACGCTCTCTGGGACACTGCCGAGTGAATTTGACATGCGTATAACGTTATATTAGTGATCTTACTGGTTTTCCATTATGATCTCGAAAGAAAATTGTCAGAATACACCGTCACAAATAATACATTCGCTAATATACAGGCGTCTTGATGGGAAGGTTAATTACACATCAGGCATGACCTCTGTACGTTCATTTTAAAACTGTGTAGAACTCCTAATCATATCAATTATAATAAGAATCTTGAGATCATCATCAAGAGCATAGAGCATTTTTTTTAAGATCCAAAGAGTTTCCGGCTCTGTGTTCAGACGTGGTTGGTGGTCGGAGTGCCTGCATTTATGGCTGGTATCCTGTGTGCTTTTCATGGCTGAACATAGAGCTGGCCCCAACACTGCTCTGTGGTATTAATGTGGCTCGATCAAACAAACAAACAAACAAACAAAATAGAGAAAAGAAAATACAGGGCGACCGATCTTGTCATACCACAATTCAATGTTTCTGATGTGACACCTATAACCGTTCTTCCACGAATCATATTTTGTGTTATGTGAATGCCTCTGTGTGTTGTAATGGGTACTAATAGATATCGATATCTGGTATTGCCGATACATGATTTTTTCAGTTAAAACTTTTCATCGATACTGTTCGATAGAAATCATCAGATGACTGAAATGTGATTTTTAGAAGTAAATTTGAAGGGGAAAAAAGAATAAGAAATGAAAGAAAAAGCATTCCAACTCCTTGACAATGAAACATGTATCATTTGTGCCTCAAAATACCCCCCCCCCCCCCAAAAAAAAAGAAGAAAAAAAGAAAAGAGATTTTTTAAAAAGAAACAAACATTATCTTTTGTATGTCTTTTTGTGGGGTTACGTGTACATTTGAAATATGTGGGTGGAACTTGCTATTCGTGTTTCATCTCGTTTTGTTGTCTCCATCTGCATTGCGCATACGATGATGTAAAAAACGAAACAGCCCAGAAACAAAGAATTGTTCCAAACACACGCAAAACACAAATGCTTCTTTTCATCCCACACGGATGCCCACGCCCATTGCTCTAAGGCACGTAAACGGAGTGGCATCACATCTCCCTATCTCACATTCTCACCACTCTCTCAGTGAAGACGTAATATTATAAAGTCGTGTACATAATTCATGAAAAGGGGGAACCTATACACTCCGTGCGCATGAAAGGGATTTATAGACTTCCTTGGTCTTCGAGGAACGAGAACGTGAGGGAGATGTGATGTCACTCCTTTTAGGGCCTAAGCACTCGCGCCGCACACTTTCTCCCCGAGGCTGTGACATTATCTCACGCGCTAAACAGTCAAAAGCAACAAAGTCATCCGCTATGCAAAACGAAAAATCGAATGAATAAAATGCGTTAAAAGTGTTCGACAACAAAACAGGGGCATTATCTCAAGCGTAAAACACAGTCAAAATCAACACAAAGTCACCCGCTATACAAAATAGAATGAATACAATGCGTTAACATATTTTCGACAACAAAACAGGCAACTTTAATGAATGAACTAATTCGGGACAAGTGTGATAGATGGCATGTGCTTCGGTGGAGTGTGGGGTAATTTTTCCGCGCTATAACGGACATCGCAACGGGTTGATTGGCACAACGAACCGGAAGAGGACAGCAGGGTGAGAAGAGATTGTTTGTGGATGTGGAGTGGGTGGAAGAGGGAGTGAATATTCATACCAACCATGTGATGAGTGTAGTGGAGGGAATGATGTGAGATGAAGCAGCCCACGAGTCTTGTCGTAATATTACGTGTAACTACACAGTTACTGTAATACTTGATCACGTAGTGGCGCTGAGGTTTTGATGCTCTGATGATAGCTACCAGATACTTTATAGCTAATGAGACATGTAAGTGTGGGGTAGAACGCGTGGTTACCAAATAACGCCGGTAAACAACCAACGTTTTGCTCTAAATTTTCAGTTAAAAAGCAACACGATTAAGCCGGCCTGCCTTTATTTACCGGTTCTATTTGAAAATAGTTCAGTCCCCACTCATACGCTGCTAGCAGCACAGTTGCCATGGGCGCTCTACAGATTGAGCTAATCCGCCACACAGCCACACATGGATTGTGCACGTACACTTCTTTGATGTTCACTTGAACAAAATGGCCCTCTGTCAAAGTTACAATGTATCTAGAGATGAACCTTTTTAAGTTTGAGGACCAAACAAACAATGATGTGATACGAGCAGGAAAACTGACATAAAATGAGAACAAAAGATTGTGTCCAAGGGCGATGCCTTTCTCTTCTCACCGGTCCCATGGATGTGTGTGTGTGTTGTGTGTGTATGTGTATATGTGGGAGGTGGGAAAGGGGTTGGGGTGACCCCCGGGCTATCTAGGAAATGATCAGAAAGATGAATTATCTAAAAATTGATGAAGTGCCCAGGCGCCATGTAAATGTAAAAATGCTCGTTACGTTCAATATTACGATCACCCATGCCCTACATGTCTTCGTTGGGCTCCCTTATGATCATTTTAAACGTCACTGATTACCTTGATCATCATTGCGTACGGTGTAAAAACAATGGCCATGTCCCTATGTCATCCTTTCATGGAAATTATGTACGAACACTAATATACTATTTATATAAAACTTGGAGTCGGTGACTTAACACTGTGTCTATGTGGTACTAGTCCACAGAACGCAGCCTATTTCATACAGAATGGCCTCTCTGTGCAGAAGATAGGAAAAACCATTTGCCATCACGAAGAGATGTTTGGAGAAACTGACGACCTACGACATGACATCAATATCAAACTATAAACTCTTTCTCTCTTTCTCTCGTTCTTTATCATTTCCTGGTTAATCTTTGGATGTCAGGATAGTCTATAATGAATAAACTCTCTCCATTTCTCTTTTATTAAGACTTCGTTTCTTTCCATCACCTAGTTATTTCTCTTTTCTTTACAACGTCAAAGATGACCTCTGCCCACATGTTTTTCCAAGGTCCACCTCGATTAAATTATATGTTGACTCAAAATACGTTAAATGCGTGGTTACAAAATCCAACAACAATGAACCTGAATAATGAACAGAAAAAGACAAAGAATGTAGATAATTGAGCGCAGTTACTTTTATCTCTTATCCCAAAACCGTTATCCCCAAAACGTTTTTTCCTGGCCTTTACCTCGCGGACGGGATGGGTGCATAGCAGCATTAATTGGGCAATCTTGGTGTGGATCTAGCTAATAATAATATGCGTTAAATAACATCATTGCCCTGCTACCAACCTATGTATGATATCTGACATCAGTCGTCCGCGTATAATAAAATTGGTCATGGGTCCCCCACAACAGTCAGATAATAGTTTAAGTACAGGGTGTAAATGTTATTCATATTCAATCCGCCTAATGCCTTTGACCCATTTTCTACTAAGCAGAGATATTTTTGCTTATTAATGACATACCAACATACATTAAATACGTAATGAACGTCGTGAAAAGCCTCATCCTCCGTAATTTTGTAATCGTCATGGAACAAGAAGGTCAACAGCTCAGACGTAATAACACCATTCTTGTTTGGAAATTATTGAAATTCATAATGAAATTTTTTAAAACGAAAACATAGCACGATGTACCGCATGTACAGATAGAACGTCGCTTTCTTCATCGACACTGACATTTACATAATGATGTGTTATGATTCGCACATTCTAGGGAACCTCTTAACCGCATTTTACGGATACTAAGTTTTCATCGTCCTTACCTATTATTTGTTTTGTCTTAAGACAATGCCTCAGGGTCTGACACAAGTGTCATTATACGTCATATTTTCCTTGATTTCGAGTGTTATTATGGTGTACAGGCTGTCAAAGAATACACCCGAGTACCTAATTCCCCCGAAATTATTTTTTTAATGCAGTATGGCGGCCACATTGATTTTTTGCATAATTTTTTAGGCTGCATATTCAACACTCAATAATAGAGATATCAACTTGAAACATTGCTTACTATTCAATGACAGGCTCAGATTTTGGATTGCAGACAACAGTATTTATTTTTGTGCCTACTCATGTCAGGATGAAATTTGCCCGCAAAACATTAGGGGTAGGCATATAGAAATTACAAATATTTTCAATAATATAATCAATAAGAAAATAATGGTTAGCTATTGAAATATTCTTCACAGTGATTGGACTAAAAAAATTTTTTTTAAAGTTATATTCGGTCTAAATTAGAAATTATGATGAAAATGAAAATTGCGAGAAAAACGCAGAAAGAAAATACGACAGATAGTCAAATTGGTGAAAATGAACACAATGTTAATAAATCATATATCAAATGAAAAAAACATTGAAAGATGTAAAATGGTTTAACTTTCTTAATCTCCAAGAAAAAAATGACAAAATATCGATTTTTGCGATCTGATACCCCGAGGTTTTGCCTTATCTCTGAAATGCCCTATGATATCGATATCGTTTTCAACTGAGAATAACAACTGAATTGTGAAAGGTCTCCACAAGTACCAGGTCTTGTAATCGATTTAACAACAGTCCATGAAGTTTTTTAAACACTTACTTTATCATTGTTTATCATTACTATCAGAACCATAATGTATTCTTCTCTCCTGTAAATGACCTCTTTAGGACTGTTCACCTTTGTTGGTTGTCCCCCCCCCCTCTCTCTCTCTCTCTCTCTCTCCCGCTCTCTCATTCTATATCTTTCTCTTTCGATCTCTCTGAATGGCAGTCACAGACAGATTTGCTAGTGCTGGAATACTCACGAAACAAAAGGGCTAAAGATCAACTCGCGTATCATGATACTCCCAAGGAGTGTCGTGGCCAGCTCCATGTTCAGTATTGCTGAATACAGGCCCGGAAGAACTCTGGGTCAGGTAGATACGGCACTGTGCAATATCTATTGCGTTAGTATCAATTCTACGCACATACTGACAATACCATTGATACCCCTTTTAGCAAAGTGAAACATGTCGTATGTCGTAAAATCCACTTTCCAGAAAGTAACCAACAAAAAAACCATCGCAGGGTCATTATGACGACCCACAACGCCTACCATATTCACTCGCCAATATATTTGTAATCTTTCAAGCTATCGGGATAAATTCGATACCATCGTAAAGAGGAATTGCTGCCTCTTGTAGTGACACCATTACCCCTAAATGTGTGAATTCTGTCATATGTTATACTTTACCGAACCGGTCATAGTTGTGAAACATGATATTCCACCATAATGTCCCCGGATGTAACTTTCTCTAACATCAAAACAAGACCCTTTGATTTTTTTTCTCAAAAAAAGAACCATCTACGCACAAAGGAAAAGCGTTGCCGCTTCGCTATGACACACCTCCATCAAAGCTTGAAATCCAACGCAACTCTCCACATACCTATAAAAAGATGTCATAAACCGAAACACGAATCGATGTTTTCTACACGATCTATGACTATGACAAGTATAAAAAAGGAGATAGATCCACACTCCATCCACCCCTTTGAATATGTCTAAAGTAGGGCAATGTTCGTGGGCATAGCAATGATCTTTAAAAAATTCAAAATTAGCATCTTAACGTCTTATGCTTTCCGGCACTAAATTTTGGGTTGAAAAGTTAGCACGCGAACAAAACCGTAAGTGCTACTTTTCTCATGAAAGCTGAGGACGACATCAAAAGATGTAATGAAAACGATCAGTCCTTTGAGAGTAACCGTTCTTGTCACAAAGGAGAAATGGGAGGGATAGGGGCGGCCTCAGATCCGTAAAAAAATGGCTCGCGTCCCCCATTTCCTCAAAGAATATAAAGGGATTGCGAAATTCGAGTGAAAAAATAAAGGAAGCGAACCAATTTTTGACGGATAAGAGTTCACATGCCAAATCCGAGTATAAGAAATCCACATTAAATGTCTTGTATTAAAATAAGAACTTTCGCCACAGCAAAAATCTTACGCTTTCTTCTTGAAATAGCCTCGTTTTCAATTACAGCCAATCTCTGCAAAACATCAGAGATTGGGTACAATCATTTCCGTTTATCTTGTGTCTAATCTACAGAGAGTATGGATTTCGGATTAACGGCCATGGTGTTTTAAAAAGTAATATTATTTTTCCAGGGGAAATGGAGTTTTATGTCGTTTAATACACATTTTATCATTATCATTGTTATCAATAGTTTCATTATGACCATCATCAACAATGCCGTTATCATAATCATTACTGTTATTACCATTCATCATATTATTAATTGTGTTAGGCTCTTACTCTCGTGAATATTTCTGTTCTCAAATTATTGATAAGGATTAAATGAGCGTACAATCATATCATAGATTTCCCATCACGGCTCGCTAAAGCTGCTATTTTTGGAGCCATTCATCTATTTTCATGTTCATCAAATTATCTAAAGATTCAGTGAGGAAAAAATCGGTCTATTGTTCTACTTCTCATCAATTGATTATTGATTGTTCTCAACAATAAATGGTTGTTATTTTATCATTTATTCCAATTCAATGTGTGCACCATACACGGCCCTCTATTGTTTTGTATGTTAGTGGCAAGCGTAACGCTTTCTCTATTGTTCTAGGGCTTAAAACAATGTGGGACTTCTGGGTATTTTGTGTGTTTTTCTCTGTCCTTTTTTCTTTCAGTTTCCCCATAATATTAAGTCTCGAATTCTGATTCTATTTCTATACAATTATATATATATATATATATATGTAAAGGTTACACCTTATTGGATATAGCTAATTATAACAAAAAAGCATGGATCATCTTCATTTATCATTTTCTTTCCATACAACCAAATAAGGACCCCAGATTAAATTTCAAATCATGCTTGGCGAATCTCAACAATTTCACACAAAAGCTATTTTTTTCACTGCTGTCATCGGCTGCTTGAATAACATTTTTTCTCCAATTTGCACGGAATGTGGGCGTAATAATTAATCCCAAGGCTTCAGATAACGAGCAATTAATGACCTCTTCAACAAAACTATTGATATTCGATCTCTAGCATTGCTATCTATTTAACGCTATCAACGATCTGTCGAAAGACACGGAAGCGCAGAAAAACTTGGTTGACACCCTTAAAGGTTTTTTTTTCACCCTGAGACATGAACTGGGTTGCCATAATAAAGAACTGAACTGCATCAACAGATGGGCGTCCAACTGCATCGAGAGCTTTGGGAGTACCTACTATGAACAACCTTGTCTATGACCTCCCTTGACAGTAAAGTAGTCTCTAATTCAACTTTTTTTTCACGAAAAGCTCATGGTTCTAGGTCTTGTTCCCACCTTCTGGTTGGTCTCCCTCGTCCCCTCTTGCCTTTTATTTTTGCCTCCAATATATTATGTGTCTCTAGTGAATCGTGTCGTTTGATATGTCCAAAATAGTTCACCTTTAATGATTTGTTGCTCTGAAGGAGTGTTGTTTTTTATTCCTATTCTTCTCAATATTTCATCGTTCGTTGCTTTCTCCGTCCATGATATTCTAAAAAAAATCTGTAGCATTTCATTTCAAATGCTGTAACTATTTTTGTGTCTTGATTATTGATGGTCCATGCTTCACACCCACATTGGTGGGTAGTATGACTCATGACACTTTTCAGTTTTAATCTACATCAATACAAATGAGTCAGCTGTCAGAGGTGGCTACATATCAAAAAATATATAATACATAAGGGTCGCTCAGCCATTGAGAGCAAATCAATCCATCTGACCATTCACAAACAAACTTTGTAAAAAATATATATTGCTTTGCTCTTTCCTTTAAATGTCAAGAGTGAATGTATCCTGTTTCTAGTGTTTTAAAGTGCATTTCGATTGTGTTTAAACTCGATCTTTTCGAAAATCTTATATGGCTAAAACACTCTGTAGACAAGAAGATCCGTTGATTTCAAGATCACTGTCCTTTTGATTGATGGCCAAGCCTTTCTAGGAAAAACACTGCAGTTGAATAGAGCAGGTAGCCGGGTGTCTATGAAGTGTCCATGAAGTTTTAATAGCACGTCAAGTGGATATGTTTGCCTCAACGATCAGAAATCAATGGACAGATATAGAACGAAAAATGGGATTGAGCAGAAGAGGAAAAGAGAGGGAGAGAGAGAGAGAGAGAGAGAGAGAGAGAGAGAGGGGGGGAGAGAGAGAGTTTCTTTTAGACCATACTTTGTTCTTGAACTCTTTTTTTAACGCTTAAATCTCTCCTCTAACCCCATATCATTTGGACTGGGCTTTTGATCATACATCTATCAAATTTCCACGACGTAGAATGTGCAAATCCATGTCAGAGCAGTAGTAGAAGAATGAATTTACGGAATTTAACTCGAGTGGACAAAAAGCTCAAAATATGTCATTGTGTTTGATTTGAATTCTCTCAATGACATCATAAAATAAATTGTGGCTGAGAAAACGTGCTCGGTTCTTTGGTCGATGGTCAGATTCTGAATCTCTTCTTTAGACTTTCAAAAACAACGATCAAACACTGATGATTTATATGGAACCTTGAAAACCTGATGGGCCAGCCCCACACTCCGCCTGGATTGATGGACATGACGCCCACGCATGCGTGTCATATCAAAAGCAGTTCTAAAGAACTTGAGAAGAATCCACGTGAATCTCCAGGACAGAGCCATGAAAGGACCAGAAAAAAACCTCACGCTTGAACCCGGTCCTCCGCGACTGAAGTCGAGTGACTTGAACACTGAGCAACGTACGCGCATCAACCACACATGGGTGATCAAACATGGAATCCAAATATTTCAGACAAGCAGGGGATCAGTCAGTTTATTGGCACGATGAGCAATGTATTGGACAGGCTACTCTTACAGCCTTTTAAAGAGCTGGGGGGAAGTGACAATTTGGTCATATTATGGGTTGTTTCCTTATAATATGCCCAACTCAATGGTTAGTTGTATGATTCTCTGTCATTAATTGTTGTCTGATCATAAATTCATATCAGACCCTTAGTTCACACGCATTCAATCGACAAGGCGTTCGTATAGACACTCAGGGCCCAATGTAATTGAAGTGTACCAAGGAAACCCTACCTCTACCTCAATTTGTCCTCAATCCACGTCCACAGCGTATAATCACCATCTGCACCGCAATGCATCTCGGGCATTTATGTGTTAGATAATGGGTTGAAAATATATTTCTAAAAAACGACATTTTCTATGTACATGTGAGAAAAAAATCGGCAAACTGCCCTAGGCTTTAAGCGTACGTGCTAACACGAGGCAAGAATGTCTAGGAAACCATAATTATGCTGAAGTTGTTTTTATATATATTTTCTCCACCATTTTGTTTTTTTTTGCTTTGTCGTTGTTTTGTTTAATCTTGTTATATTTTCTGCCTTTTTTCTTTGTGTACGTGCACATGTGTGTGTGTGTGTGTGTGTGTGTTTATGTGTGTGACGTGTGTGTGTGTGTATGTGAAAAATTTGTTTTGGACGACATAGATTAAAGACGTTCAACTCCGGATGTGGAGGTCAGGGTTTGAATCCCGCCTTGCACGTAGGAAATATTCCTCGTGACTTTTCGAAGCTTTGATAGTTCTACCCTAGAGATTAACGTAGAATATTTTCCAATTCTTTTGAACCACTTTTGATATGACCTTTATGTGTTTGAAAGGGGCGTAAAACTAACAACTTTAGAGTGTTACAGACGTAAAGAGAAAAAGGACAAAAACCGTAATTGGTTCGTATCAACGTTTTTGTTGTTGTTATTGTTATTGTTGCTGCTTTTCTTGCTTTGTTTTTGTGCTTTTATGTTTGTTTGCTTGGTGTAGGCGTATTAATCTTTGCCGAATGCTATTCCGACACATATTATAAATGACATATCTGTAGGCGTTATTGATGTCTGGATAAGTATCATGTATCGTTCAGCGGAAGAAAAGAACTAAAAAATGTCTAAAAGGAGGAATTTTGATCAGCCATTTCTTCTCAAAATTAGCGAGATAATGATACGTGACAGACAATTCAGATATTTCAAAAATAATATAACATTTACGTTTATCTCTTTGGCGTGTGTTTGTAATTTCAAGCTGTTTTAAATCGTGACGCTGACCACCAGCTTTCTTATTATACAGGTTGTGACAAAGGAGTGAGGGATAACTCACTGGTGAAGTGGTCTCCTCATACCTGTCCCAAAAGGTGGCTAATTCGGGCAGACATGGGTTCGATCCCCCATTTTCGCATGTCAAATTTCTTTCTTTCTCTTGGGCTTAATTTGATGTCACTGTCACACATGACTTCCTTGTTTAGACAATCGTTTTCTCGATGTTTTTTTTTGTTTGTTTGATCGAACCCTATTGATACCGCAGAGCAGTGTTAGAGCCAGCCCTATGTTCAGCCATGAAAGGCACACAAGATAGCTGCCATAAATGGAGGT